>APFE030542666.1:0-15886 GCA_000404065.3 Pinus taeda | reverse complement strand
TTACAAGAGCCCATCAGAAGCTCCAACCACTCCGACATGGTCCTTACACCAGTACCAAGGCTATGGGCAACAATGCTTTGAAGCACAACATTTCTCCATTCCTGTGCTTGCACCGAGTGTTCAATGTGGACCGCCATCGACCATGCTTCCCACCATTTCTGGACACATCAAAGATTGCAGAACATCTCACCAGCGACCCAGCTCAGCAGAAGCTTCCTCATCTCAGGGAGGAACTCAACGCAATGGGGGCCATTACTTCCTAAGGGGGGGGAATGATCCAGGTGAATGTTGGTGGCCACCCACCTATCCCATTTGGACCTCCACAACTGTCTCTTTCAGTTTTTCAGTTTCCGTAATTGTAGCACAATTTATTATTTTTAGCAGTTTTTTTCGGTCTTGAACTTTCGGAGCTGTTTTGGGGCCCTAAACAACGTTTTTTGGGAAATCTGGGGGCAACATGGGTCCATGGACCGATGTTGCCCTTCCCAAAGTGGTAGTTTTCGGATAGATCTTTCTAAGGAGCTATCATACGCGTCAAACGGAGATCGTATGCCAAAGTTACGACCCCAGGAAATTGATGTACCAATTTACGCAAAACGGGGCCTACAATTTGGCGTTTCATCTTCCAGGGTTATGTTTTGGAATGTGAAGGGTTTTCCATTGTTTCTCAACAATAAATAGGCCTTCGAGCCTCATTGTAACACAATTCAAAACAGTTCAAAGGCATGTAGCCACCACATCTCTTCTCAGAGATAAGCTACCATCGCCCTAGCTGGTTTATTTTCAACTCTGTTTGTAAGCATATTTCAATGTTTTCTATTAATGAAATGAAGTATTATTTCCACTGCATCTTTGTGTATATAGTTATCTCTGTATTTTGTTGCATTCCTGTTTAAATCTGGATCACACAAAATACTACATCTTCCATGTTTGGAAACGAAATGAATTTGGAAACTGCCCCCATTACTGCTGAACATTCACCCCGAGAAGTTATCATTCAAAGACCACCAGAGGAGCAATCTTTCATTGGAACTTGTTCTCAAAATGTTGTTGAAGATCAAAACCTTAGAATCTCTCTCAACCATTCTTATCAATTTGAAAATCAAATATTTGAGCCTGAATTTGAGGGATTTATCTTTTGTCTTTCACCAGATTCTTTGTGCCTCCAGGAGAGTGACTATAAAATTGTGGAAGACTTGCATCAGTTGGAGAATCATACATATGTGGATTTCATTGAATCTTGGTTTCAAGTAGTCATCATGCCATCTTATTTCCTCATCATTCGAAAAGTCTTGGTACCATATCAATTGAAGTAATTTATTTCTCACGCTTTGGTATGTCTTGAAGTCTATTCTTTAAAACTAAGTGTGAGTATAATCAGCATTTTGTTGTGCACTTGGTTGCATTGGAAGTCCTCCTATACTTAAAAGGGAGTCTTCCGCTTCTTAGGGTAGAGTAGGGTAGAAGAATAAAGAAATGCCATGAATAAATTTGTTACAACAATGCAATTGGGGTTTTGACTTTCAAAGCATAGCCACTAAAATTGCTTTTAATCCACATCAGTTTTTAACACACACAGCTGTGACAAATCTTCTTGAGTATGATTCACTCTAATACCTCATTATTTTTCAAAAGTAACCATGATCAACCACTCTAAAGAAGTTGCCATATGAGATATATATTTTCAGTTTCCCTGAGAAGGTACTATTGGAGAGCCCCCTATGGTGGACCACTCTTGTAAAGATCATAATAACCTATTCATGAGAACGCTAGCATTATTAACTTAAAGAATCTTTCAGTCATTATTTGGGATATTTTTAATAATTCTTTAAGGTAGAGGAACTAGCCAGTAATGATTAGTCATTAAAAACTTTTCACGCCATCGCGTACTCTTAAGGAGTAGATCTGTCTCCCCTCTTATTAAGTAACCTTTAAGGTTAATCACAATCAGAATTTATAAAATATTTTGGGGAGGATAGGAGGTCTCATGATGAGCTGACCTACCATGATCATGGGACCTAACATGCATGACATTATTGTTGTTGGTCACCAAGCCAAAGCAATGGCTTTTAGCTAAAACGTTGGAAGACAGGAGGTCTCATCTCGAGCTGACCTGTTTGTCCGTGTTATTTCTTGTGAGTGGCACTACCATCAGCTGGTTACCAAGCCAGGGCAGTGGCCTTCCTCTAATTTTTAAAATTAAATAAGATAACTCCAAATCTATATCTAGTAAGTGGGACACAGGGATTTCAGTGGGTTAAAAGACATCCCTGTCGAGGTTATAAACACCTGCGGGTAGCAGGGCCATGTCTGTGGTATTAAATTTAATTGCATATTATGATTTACTTGGTTATCTCTATTTTTCCCAAAAACTCATCATTTTATTTCTTGGATAATGATTTTAAGATTCTTTGAGCATGATGCTTTGAGTTCTATCTTTCAAAAATTAGGAATCTTTAATGATGTGGTACCCTTAGTGAAGGTAATTCTTTGTACTGGATTAAGGAGAAATTTATTTTCACATCTGCGTGACAATAAATTTAGAGTGTTCAAATTGTTGATCAGTCCAGGAAGGTGTCGTTTTGTTATATTTTTATCTCCCTTTTCTGGTATCATATCTCACTTAATTTTTTATGGTATGTAGAGTGATGAATTACTCAACGATGATTACTCACAAGGTGTTGATGGAAAACAATGTCTATTGTTTTTTGTTGCCTCTAAATAAGCACTATGTGACATAGGTATAGGATTGTTGTATTAGGTGAAGGAATCTTATGTTAATTTTCTTGAAATTGCACCTTTTCAACAAAGATTTGATTTTTATCATGATTATTAATAAGACTCTCGACAAAAATATGAGCTCTGAAATCTGTGACAAGCAGGGAATTCAATTGAAATAGGACAATAGGTATGTGATGTCTATCATAAAGGTGCAGTATTCGTTTTCCATAATTTATGGTAAAAAGCATTGCTTTCCTATACTTGATCTTGTTGTAATCGTATCATTCCTGCACTCGATACTTTTCATAAGGGATGTAACATGGTTTTAGTTGGAACTGTAATAGGGATGTTCTAGACTTGATGAATACTTTAAATGATGACATACCATGATATCTTCATATTTCCTTGCTAAGATTTGTTTGCTAACACTTTTGTTGGAAATCATAATTTGATCTTTAAAACATTTCCCCTGCATTCTTCCATCCTTTTATGGTCCTATGGTTTGGCTTGCATGAGGACATGCAAGAAGCTTAGTGTGGGGGAGTGTTGAGCCTCCATGTTTTCCAAATTTTCATGATTTACCTAAATATCGTATGTCTGTACTAACTGTCTATAATCATTATTATATGTTTTACACATTATTAATTTATCATTTAGAGGCATTTAGAGCTGATAGTTGTTGATCTATGAACTCTTATTGTTTTGTTAATTTAATGTGAAAATATTATTAATTCCAGGCTCTTTGTGGTAGGTGTTAACATTCCTGTAGTAGCAATTCCTATACTAGCTCTGCATGCACCAACATTCCTGCACCAGCTCTGCCTGCACTAATTTGGGGCTTTCATACATTGACACATCTATAGGGAAATATGAAAGAGGTTTTTGTTAAAAATGGTGTTTGAACACTTCCACATAAGCTAAGATACACCCAGGTCATACGGATTTATGTTTAGGAAATAATTAATGCCTCGGCCCCAAATTCGCAGCAGTTTCCAAACTGCCAACTTTTGCCTCGTTTTCCATGCACGTGAAGGCAAATGAAGAAATTCTAGAACATGGGTTTTAGTCCCAGTATAGCAAATTGACAAAGCCTCAAACCAATTTCTAAAATTTGTAATGGTCTAAAAGTTACATAACAGTCTTTGAGGCAGTTTTCTAAAAATAAATTGTTTTTCCAGAATTTTAGCATCTCAGATTTCAAATAGTCATTTTCAGGCACAATTTCTGAGCCAATGGATCTAAACCAAAAAAATATGATAGATATTATTGTTGAAAATATAACAAGCTAGATTTCCTCCAAACATTTTTCTGAAATTCGTAATGGTTAAGGAGATACACGTAATTCTTTGGAGGCATTTTGTTAAAAAAAACTTATTTTTCCAGAAGTGTAGAAAATGGTCAGACTTGGGAAATTCGTGCTAGATCTTCATTCCTTCAATGGGTAAATAGTTGTACTGATATTCTATTGATGAATATCAGTTGGGATTCAATCCCCATGTTATTTGCTAAAGAAACTATCATGTAAAAACCAATATAAAAGAGAGTAGCTACATAGGTGTGGGGAGGATGGAAGTTTGTAAATTGTATTTAATTTGCAGAACAGGGAATTAGACCTTTCTGTGCAGGGAAGGAGGATTTGCACACCAGTGGGATGATCCCTGGAGGGTACCATTGGAGCCATCGCTGCATTATTTAATGAATCTGTAACAAGACTTCTAAAATGAAATTCGTTGGCATTAAATTCTGAATTCTAGTTTCTACTCTGAAATGAGTTTATTTGGCAATCCCTTTTGAGTAATTTTGTTTCTCTATAATGTTATAAGATTGTGATTTAAATTGCTGCAAGGGAAATGAGCTGGATGGTTGGGCCCACCAGCTAGTCTGTTGCCCCAAACCTCTTAACTTTCATTTGCTACATTTTAGTTTGCTTTGTGTGAGTGTGATGTTAGATAATTTCATAATTTCATTTCATAGCTCTTCTTTTAGTCATTTCATTTTCAATTTCATTCCAAAAGCTTTATTTTACTGTTGTGGTTATTTAAGTTTAATATCAATTCTTTTGGATGTATTTTCATAAAGGCTGAACTAAAGTAAACAGTGAATGTTTTAACTGCGTCTCTTATTTATTCTTACAAAGATCTACCCTAATCTCATTGTTGTGCAACAAATTTTATTTCCAGAATGCACTGGTGAAATAATTGCTGAGCAAGAATTCTGGTTAACTTAACTGAACATATACTCATAATTTTCTTTAAATATTCTATGAGACAGATTCCTACACTTTTGCTGAAAAAACATTTATTCCTACACTTTTGCAGAAAAACATTTATTCCTCTACTATTGCAGGAAACATTTATTCCTGCACTGTTGTAGGAAAACATCTATTCCTGCACTTTTGCAAGCAGATGCTCAGATCAGCATAAGGAAAGATTGTGAATCTTGTTGACAAAATGTTCACATAATTCTTCATTATAATTAAATGTTGCATATATTATAAGGAAGTATTTAATAAGATCAGGGTAAACAACATGAATTATATATTGGTTCTTATTGCATATTTCTCTTACAACTAAAGTATTAAATTTTCTTTAAGAGAAGCAATGCATTATTATTTTGATTCTTCTTAAAGCATTCAATTATTTCCTTAGATTAGTTGGAATGAAGTTGTTGTGTGATTTCTAGTTTAAATTCATGTTTTCAACATAGCAATAATGTTTTAAGAGGTTTTGCATTCTTTATTTCTCGAATCGCTTTCTTTTGAATGGGGCCTACATTCCCTTGTCCCCTGGACAATTGAGGAAGACTTACTGCATGAGTCAACTCAACCCAGAAGAGGAGCCAGAAGTAGATTCCCATAGTGTGTTTACTTTGCTTTAAAGAGTCTTGTTTATTTTTCTTAAATGATGCTCCTTTTGAATTTCTTGCAAGATTCTGGTTTTTATTTAACAGACCCCTGAGGTCGTATTCTAGCATATATTGTGCTATGCCTCTAAGTTTACTTACTCGGATTGACAAATTAAATGTTTGTGTAAATATTGAATTTATACCGCCCGATAGTCATAAATGGTTTCCACCCTTAGTTTATGTAAGTCATGTTGGCTTTAGGAGATCTACCACGGATTGCAAACCATGGGATTGTATAAAAAGGGAAGTCTTAGAAGAGTCTAAGGCAGTTCAGTCTTGGTATGTTTGAGTCATTGATGAATGTAATGGTTCTATGAGAGCTAAGAGAGAAGAGTCTTAGCGTAGGAAAGAGGCTCTATAGTTGTGTGAGCGCCTAGGGTAGAAGTCTACAACGGAGTGCATAGACCCTTGCAATTGTGTGGGCTGTTGGCACTATGGCACTGATTTAAAACTATGGCACAAGTGTTGTCCTTGATGGCAACTCTCTTTGGTAACAGATCCCAATTCAGGCTTTCAGAATGAAGGAAAAGACATATCGTAGGTTCATCTAGACTAAGGCGCGTATACACACGGGTTAGACATTACAAAGGCGCGTATGCGTATACATGCACTTCCACGCAAGGAAAAGCGCGTATATGTTTGTGAGCTTACTTTTGGTCCATGGTAGTTAGTCCTTGGTATTTGAACCTATGGATTTGGACCATAGTGTCTCGTCAGAAGTGTTGATCCCAAGTTTTGGGTCCATGGTATTGATTTATTATGGTTTTGGACCGTGGTATTGTGGAAGGCTTAAGACTATAAAAGAGGAAGAAGATCATTTGGCAAAGAGTGATCTGAATTAACTGAATATCTAATACGTTCTAGATCTAAAATTTTGGTGATTGGGGTGATGGTACAGATCTGGATCTGAATGAAGGAGGAACCTTAGCTCAAAGAGAAGGATAAGTTCTATTGATGGGTCATAATCTTAAGGCTTGAATGATAGTATCTTTATCTGTTATATGTGACGAATACTTGATCTATAAATTTGATAATCTGAGTTAATTAGTGTCTAAATATTTGAAAGAGTGAATTATCCTTTATAGATTTGTACGCAGGTTTAGTGAAGTGAAGGTGCATATACACGCTGGTTCAATGAATGAAAACAGCGTATACGCAGGTTGTTCCAAACATAGAAGCGTATGCACACAGGTTTCAGGTTATTAAAGTAGCATATATCTTTTGATTTGTGATCTAGCTACTTCTATTTATTGTTGCAGTGTTCTAGGTTTAGAATTTGGTTTGTAGTTACTAGTACTGTGATTTGGGTACAGTTGTATTGTGTTATACAACAACCCCCCATTTCATAAAATCTTACTTTAGAAATTTATAATTTGAAATGGGTCCCTTTTAGATTAAATTGGTATTAATCCATCACCCTTCTAAAGGTTTGGAAATAAACAAAACATTTTAAAACCTTTTAAAATAATCGGTCTTAAAAATAAAACGAATAATTCTTTATTATTGCGATAAAGCGATCGCAAGATCGCATATCGCAACAACAAAGGATGCATAACCATGACCCATTGATTTTCCCCGATGCGATAAAAGCGAGTAGCTAACGGGTATCGGGAAAACAAATAATAAAAGGCCCCTCCCCTTTGCTCCGATGCAATATCGCAATCGGCAATCAGGGAATGCGACATGAACACAACAAACTCTCCTCCTTCAAAATCTCAATGCGAGTCAAGCGATATCGCTATCGGCGATCGGGGATTCCATAAAACTTAAATAAAATTTTCCAAGGCTTCCTTTGATTTCCAATTGCGATGAACCCAAAACGCGACTTTCAAAAAGGATCGATATGATTTCGCTATATTATATTAATTATCATTGAAAGCCTTTTCTCTTCCCGATAGAGATTCGCTCGCGTCCAACCGCCAAAAAATCAAATCCACGCTTAAACTATTATTCGGCAAATAAAGGATATAATGAGCATTTAAATGATTGACAGGTTTTAACGACTAATTAATGAGAAGTTATGCCTAAATCCTTTCAGAGATTGTATCCGCAGGAGCCTTATGATAAATCTTCCATTATTCATTGATTGACACAATTCCCTCATACTTGGTTTTCTCCATCTATTCTCTGCATTACGTTCATTTTTCTCTTGCGCAAAGTTTTTCTGTAGTAATGATTCCAGACCAAATGGGAAAGAAATCTAAGAAGTCTGGAATGACTTCAGCTTCTATGGTAACAGGACAACATGCCACCAATCCAGGACCAAGCTAAAAGGGATTAATCTCAGATACCACGTGTCTTGGCCTTGGCAGCACTACTTGGCAAGATATTTACAACCTGGTTGAAGCTGAGGAACCTCAGCAAACATCAGTACAAGCTACAGGAGGTTCAAGCTGGAAATTTGATGCTACTTTAAAAGATTTGGCTAATTCCTACCTACATAGGATAGCAGCTCGAGAGAAAATTCTTCCGTATACGGATGTGGTGAGATGGGCAATTGAGGAAATTCCAATTACGGACAGAACATTCTGCACTGTTGATGGGAGAGTATTTGGTTCATTTCAGCCCAACGTTTTCAGACAAATGTACCATTTGCCCGAACCAAAGAAGAAGTACAATAAAGCATTTCTGGAGAAGTTTCGAGATGAGAATGAAACCGAGTCAGGGCCTATACGAGAATGGAGATAGAACACGGAGAAACACAAACATGAGTCTTCGGGTAAGTACTCCTTCGACTCCTTATGCTCTCCCTATTGTTATGCTGGAGTCATGATGTGTCGATTGTGGGGATTACATGATTCTTCAAAATTTTCCATAGAAATGGTACCTTTGATGGAAGCGGCATGTAATAGTGAAATCATGGATTGGGGGACTATATTATCGGATAAGTTGGCTACAACTATTCTTGAATTCATAAACAAATCTCGTGTTACTGATAGGTTCATCCCTCCATTTTATTTAGTGCCTATATTTTGGATACCCTCTATTTTAATTCCGAGTTTCCTGTGTTAGGGTGGAGATGGACTCCACAGGGCCCTATGCCTATTCATATCTACCACCAGAAACTATGGAAAGCTCATTATAAACACAATTTATACCAAGTCTGCAATGGATTCATGCTACCTATTTTCTATGCAATTTTTGATAAACCTGCCCCTAAGATCTCCTCTCAGGCTGAGATTGACTTGACAGCCTTAGGAACCTGGTTTGGAGAAGAAAAATTCACTTATGTAAGAGTTTTTGGCAGTCAGGCCAGACCTCATGTCCTCCCCTTGTACATACCAAACAAGCTATTAGCTCGCAAAATAGCATATCATCTTACAACTGCATCAGCCACAAAAACTCTCAGAAATTCAAAGAAGCAAGTTTGGCCTCCTTTTCCTCTAAGGTGTGGCGTCTATACTCTACATGATTATAAACATGCAGAGAAAGAGGCAAAAAAATTTAACATCCTAAGTCTCGCCACTCTGCCTAATAGACGTTTCAACCCAAAGAAAGTCATCTATAATGCTCTAGATCAAGCCAAGCTCACTAAATTTGAACATAAGGAAGATAAGTTTGATGACCTGTTCTCCTCCGCCGAGTCAATATTCTAGGTGCAACAGCTAGCTAGAATGAGATATCATGATGACGGGTTAGTAGAATTTAATAAACTTAGAGAGCAGAGGTTGCAAACTCTGCCTCTAGATTTGTTAGCTACTACCCTGATGATACAGTCAAGCGAGCCTGAGGAGCAGCTTACCAGCGAACCTCCTGCTACATCCGAAATCTTTGAAGAAGTCCAGAGAAGAGAGCAGGAGGAACTTCGGAGGTTAGAATAGGAAGAGGCCCAAAGGAAAGAACAAGAAGAGGCAAAGAGGAAAGACAGAGTGGAAGCAGAAAAGAAATAACAGGAGAGAATACGGGAAGAAGAACAAAAAAAGCAGCAGGACCAGAGCAGCAAGGAGGTGAATGTTGATACTCAAGTGGACCCAAGATTGCTCGAAGAATGGCAACAATTTAATACAATTATAGGCATATTGAGACCTCAATGGACACTGAAACATCCAAAGCTGCCGATACACAAGATACAGCATCAAAGGAGGTTCCAAGCAAAGGAATCAGCGGTCTACCCCCAACTACAGTAGTAGAAATAATTCCGAAGAATCCTTCCGATCAAATTATTTTGCAGGTGGAGGACGTTCCTCCACTAGATGTTTTCTATAGCCCAAAACATAGGGCTATAATAAAGAGACAGCGGAAAAGGAGAAGGATTGATCAACCTTCTTTGTTCTCTGAACAAACAATAACAACCAATGTGGTATGGAGAGAAGAATTCGACCCCTCCGATGACCTGACAAACTTATCTCAATATGCCGGTGCCTATTCGGCAACCACCATGGATAAGGCATCGGAGGTAAACAATTTTTTTAAAGAAAAGGATCAAGCGATCGATTCACTACAAGCACAGCTATCGGAAGAACAGCAGAAGTCAGAACAGCTACAATAGCAACTGTCCACACAACAACAGTTAAATAACTAGCTCAACAAATAGTTGCATGAAGAGAAGCAGAGGATCAATTCAGGAGCAATCCAGAGACAGAAGGAACTATCAGAGGCATTATCAAAGTTGAAGGCAATGAATGAACAGATGGAAAAGACAAAAGATGAGAAAATTGCTCAATTATCAGCTCAAGTAGAAAGGTTCAAGAGTCTTCCCCAGCCTGCCGAGTTCAGAGCAGAGGCAATGCAGATTAACAAGGCATTAATAACACAAATAAGATTGTTATGTCATGAAATTGCCCAAGTTGAACCTTTGTGCGACATAACAACGTCTATAATAGACAAGTCAGTTGATGCCAGGCAGGATTTAGAGCAAGCCGACGACACTTTGACAGATTTTCTTACTTGGCAGAACTCTAATGAGGGACAGGTAGAAAACTTGCCCAAAATTTTAGAATCCCATAAGGAAATCCTATTCACGGAGTGGCAGTCCCAATTAATGAAAGCATAGAGAGTTGTTTCTAGATGCAAGTGATCTACGAGCAATTTAATTGACTTGATCAATAATACTCTCTATTTATCTAACATGATTTCTCAATGTACACCAAGTAAACTATTATTAGCCAAGACATTGGAGCAATCATGTAACTAAGAACTAGAAAAGAATGGGAGATTGATCTCAGGAATTAAAAGTTTAACTTGGGACACCTATTGGTTGTTCCTAGTAAAACCATACAGTCAGAGAGCCGCCCTCAAATGCCTAACAGATGCAATCGGGTGTATCATTCCCGATATACATGATGCCATCTATGTTGCTCAAATCAATTCTCGTCTTAGCCACCCTCAAGAAGTGGAGCCAATGCTGGCAATATGCCAACTCAGGACAAAGGGAAAATAGCCAGAAGGATGAATCATCGCTGCCGATTACCAAATCACTATGGGAGAGATATTTAAGATCAGATTATACCAATTTAGTAGCATTTTAATTTTGTAGTTTGTTAGTTTACTTTAGTATTTATAGACCCTTTCATGTATTTAGAAAGAGTCGTAAGTTTTTGTATATGACTTAAGCCTGAAGTTGCACTACTGTACTTCAGACATATTCTTTTATGAAAACTGGACCAATCTTTCCAAATTTTGATAATGAAGCTTTGATGTGAATGTGCACTATTGCCTTTATTTAAAAGTATTTTTGAATCAGAAGAAGGAATTCAAATTGCGATTGGCGTAGGGAATAATTCGCAGCTCATATGGTACTATTATATATGTCTGAATTTATTCCTTTTATGTGAATTGTTGTTTGGTCATTTTTTCTATTATTGAATATGTGAATGTGTTTTAAACAGTAAACTTTATACTTTCCACTATTGGATGTTTACAGTTTGCTACTCTCTCAATCATGCATGTATCGGTAATATAAAAGAGAAGTGTAATATTTTTTTATCAATTACTTCGTTCAACTATTTGAACGAAGCAATTATCATTTAATTGAATGTCTTTGTTTATTGCATAGTGTCATCTATATGCCTATCAGCAAACACAGATCATTAAACGTTGCACTTAAAGAATAGAAGCTTCCCAGGATAAAATAGTCATTTACGTTTTCGTTCATAGAATAAGTCCTCCATTTATTATCACTTATTAGAAAACCAATCATTTATTCACCCCCTTTTATTCATTACTGGGAAACTGGTCCCATTATATCCAGTCAGAGCCACCATCCCAAACAAAAAAAGAGTTGTATTAAGGTCCGGACCGGGTGGTTATCCCCGATGTTGATGTAACGATTTTCGGGGCATCAACATTTCTGGCACTAGAAGGAGGGAATCCACTATGAATGGCGAGTAAGTCAAAACCTACAGACCATTCACAGAGTAAATCACCCTCCACCTCTCCTTGGACCTCTCATTTGCACTCTGAAATACCAATATCCAGATGAGAAGAAGAAGGATCAACTACCACTGCTCAACCCCATCATACTTCAGAACGTTTAAGTTCGAAGTCCCCTGAAGTTTAGTCTATCATCCAGAAACTTCAAGGCTTCTCCATTTCACCTCCTAGATCTGATGTATCACAAGGCAGTGAGACTTCGCAATTCCACCTACCTCATCATCTCACCAGACTTCAAAGCGAAAAACTCGGTATTGAACCACCTGAGTTGCCTTTACCCCAAAGGAAAATGATTAAAAAGAACACTGAAGGTTATGGTAGTGAAACCTTTTCTCCATCATCTTCCATCTCATCATCTCCAGTGCGAAGTCAAACACCCACTTCACCATTACATATTATTGTTCACTAGGGGACTTCACCTTCAACATCACAATCTTTTCAGTCTTCATTTCCACCTCCTCCCCAAACACCTGGAACACCACAGGAAATCGTCAGTACTCCCAAAATGGCTCAGACCCCATGGAGAAGTCCTAGTGCAGTCACTATGCCTATGCCTTTACATCCGTTACCTGATTATCCTGAGAAATGGTTACCAAAGTTTAATCCAGATGTTGGAACATTAGTTGAGGAACACATAAATAATTTCATGTTGTCAGTTAATTTGAAGGGAGTAACAGAAGAAGATGTTGTAGTTAGAATTTTCCCCTACACATTACAAGGATCAACAGGGTCTTGGTATTTTTCCTTGCCCTTTGGATCCATTACTAGTTGGAATATCTTTAAGGAACAATTTTTTACCAAATACGGCGATGATAGATCCTTGGCCACACTCATTAATGACCTTTCGAATCTAAGGATCGAGTCAAGAGAACCAATTAAGGAGTTTAACTCCCGATTTAACAAACTCTTGAATAAAATCCCTACCGATGACAAGCCAAGTGAACAAATTAGAAGCGAGTTGTACATTATAGCCTTACCTTCAAATATAGCCATTTTTGTAGATAGGGCTAAAATACCTACATTGGCCGAAAACATGAAAGAAGCCCTCGCTGTCGAAAAACGTATAATCGCTTTGGAAAAGAAAGCTACTCTCGAGGAAAGGAAATCCAAAAAAGTGTCTTTCAAGGATGATTCAAAGAAGAAAATCACCAAAGATCCATACGATATGGAGGGCCTTCCAAAAGATCTCAAAACAATGTCAAATGAAATGGTTGAAATTAAAAAGAAAGTAGCAGAGACCTCAACAAAGAAACCTTATAGGAATTTTAAGAAACCTAAGTCAAAGCCTCCAAATGTTATATCCAATACAGATTCAGATTCTGAGGAAGAAGAAGAAGAAGAAACAATTGCACCATCCGATGAATTCGAAGAAGAGGAAGTTGTTGAATGCCATGGAATGTGAGACTTAATATTGCCTAACTCTGATACCGAAGCTGAACAAGAAGCCTCTCCTGTGACTACTAGGAGCAAAATTTCTCCTAAACCTGTCCAGGCAAGTTCAAAGGAAAAGAGTGCAGGTACCAATACTACAAAGGAAAAGGTACCCACAAGAAAGCCAACTGCAACAGTACCTCAAAATCAACCATCATCCTCCAATATACCTACATCATCTAAGACTTTGGTAGTATCGGATTCAATGGATTATAATATTGTTGATGATATGAAAAATACTAAGGCAAACATCACCATGTTTGAACTCAGCAAATTAAAACATCAACAAAAATTGCTTCTCAAAGAACTTAATGCACTTCCTTCTTCGCCTCTTCCCAGTACTAAAGCTGCAAGTGATTCAGGACAACCACCTTCTGGTAGAGTTGAGGCTACTGATACAATTCTAATTGGAGATAGATCAAATTCCCATACCCCTCCTTTCCTCTTAACGTACGAAATCTACAATCAAAATCTACATAACTGCTCTATTGACTCTGGGGCATCATCCAATATAATGCCAACCTCAGTTTGTTCTAAACTGAACATAGAACCCCAAAAGTCCTCAATTCACATTGTATAGTTATATAGAACCAAAGTCTAGGTTTTAGGGGAAATAAACTCTGTTACAATTAGGTTATCGGTTGATCCACAAGTGATTCAAAGAATTGATATCTTAATTGCTGATATACCTGAGTTTTATGGTTTAATCTTGAGCAGGGATTGGTCTGAAAAGTTCCATGGGTATATTTCTACCAATTGGTCTCATATGTGGCTGCCCTACAAGGGAAAGCCAAATCAAATAAAAATCAATTGGGAGAAACACATGACCCATACTATTACAGAGTTCGAACAGGGGAATCAACCAGTTGCATTTAACAATAACATTTTGGGAAACTATTCTTCTGAATCATTCTTTGGAAATTATATTGCCCAACCATCTCCTTTCTCGATAAACAATTTCACATCACAAATCGAAAAAATTTCACAAACTGACAGATCAATATGTGTTAATGTTACTAAGAATTTTGTAAATAAAAATGTTGATAATTCTTTATTTTGGTCTTTATATTTTGACGGTTCAAAATCTAGTGAAGGAGCAGGGTGTATTTTAGTCAGCCCTAAGGGAGAAAAAACAATGCTTTCTTGTAGATTAGAATTTGAATGCACGAATAATACAACTGAGTATGAAGCCTTGGTGCAAGGATTATACAAAGCTATCGGCCTAAAAGTTCAATATTTAAAAGTGTTCGACGATTCAGAGATTGTTATAAAACAAGTTCGAAATACAATCCATTGTCTCTCTAATCACCTCAAACACTATCAGTCTTTAGTCCAGGAACTTTTATATCATTTCTTAGCATTCAATATTTCACCTATTCCCAGATCCCAGAATGCAACAGTTGATCTGTTGGCCAATGTTTCTTCTCAACTCCTCCCTTCTGAAGATTATAGTCTAGATAGATTTTTAGTATAGTTGATCTTTAGGCCATCAATTCCTGACAATATCACCAATTGGTGAGTGTTCAACCACGATGAAGACATTCTACATTTCTTAACTTCCGACAAATCCTACAACGATCAGATCATTGATGAAAGTGATCATGATCTTTAGATGAAAGAAAATCATGAGGAAAACTCAATACCAAGACCTGTGGTTAAACTTGAAGAACTCTATGACATTAAAGACAGGTTCAAACATGTAACCAATTCAAAACTCCAAAGTTCTACCTTAAGGTTTGAATTGATAAATCTTGGTACTGAGCAGAACCCTCAAAATATCAATTTAGGATTAGGACTTTCTGAACAGGAAAGAACAACATTTATTAAATTATTAAGAAAAAATAAACATGTCTTCTCTTGGAAGTATGATGATTTAAAAACATATGATACATCTATCATACAGCATACCATTCCAATGCTACCTGAACAAAAACCAGTTCAAAAAAAATTGAGGAAAATACATCCAAACTTAGAGAGTCAGATAAAATCAGAACTCAATAAACTCTTAAAAGCAAAGATTATTTTTCCTGTTCGGCATTCAAACTGGGTCTCCAACATGGTGCCTATTAGGAAGAAAAATGGTGACATCAGGATTTGTATAGATTTTAGAAATCTAAATAAGGCAAGTCAAAAAGATAATTTCCCATTACCTACAATGGAGAAAATACTCCATTCAGTAGCAAGTTCTGAACTAATGTCCTTTCTAGACGGTTTTTCAGGATATAGCCAAGTTCTGGTTCATCCTGATGACAGACTCAAAACTACTTTCAGAACAAAATGGGGAACTTATGCCTGTCAGAAAATGCCTTTTGGACTTATTAACGCAAGAGCTACATTCCAAAGAGCAATGGATATAGCCTTCAAAGGATTGATCAACAAAACAGTAGTCGTCTATTTAGATGATATTACTGTATTTTCTAAAAAGAGATCTAACCATTTACATGATTTGAATCAAATC
>APFE030542659.1:0-19375 GCA_000404065.3 Pinus taeda | reverse complement strand
ATGCAGTTATGAGGCCACATGCTTTTAAAGTAGATAATATGAGTAAGAGCTCAGGTGACTTAGATCAGAAATCAGTTGTTAAGGATAACATGGAAATGAAGATGGATATTTTCCTCATCCCTCAAGATGACTCTTCTCAAGACACTTCACCTGCTGGTGATGTGAAATTCAGCATGCAGACAAAGGCTTGTTCCCGTAATGGAATTCATGGTTTGTATAGTTTTCATATGGAAGGATCAAGACTAAATGAAATGTTTGAGAAGGCTGGAAGATACAGGACAGCATGAGGATAAAGCAAGCATTTAAGGCAATTAAAGGCAAACCCAGCAGATGGACCAAGACAGCTGGCCAAGAGGACACACAGACTACAGCTGCACAAACAGGCCACTCAGCAGTTAATTCAAAGCATTCAGCCGACTTCAACCAACTCCGTAAGCTCCAGATGTCAAAGTTGCTCTAACAGGAGTTAATAGCTTTTATAGCTCATTAAAGATTGTAATAACTGCTCATCTACCAACTCAGTGCTATTAAAGAAAGATATTTTTTCCGCTCAGGTGACTCATACCTGAGATATTTTTGTAACAAACTTCTATATATTCCCCCTCATTTTGATTAGCAGGGGTTGGACTCCAGATGTAAGAAATCTCTTGATATCCTCTCTGTTATTCTGATATTGTAAATTCTCAGACAATTAATACAAAAGACAGTGGGATTTCTTCAATGATGTTTGTCTCTTGATCTCCTGATGGTGTGTGGCTCAAAGTTGTAGGATTCCTGTGTATTACGTGACTCAATAAGTTTTTCTCATGGCTCTTTATTTCACCTGTGTTCCCTGTTATTTCATATGTCTTTCATGTTTTCTATACATTTGAAAATCTAGGTAGTAAGGAAAAAGGATAGTCTCAGGACTTGGTCATTGACTATCCTGAGCTCAATCTAAGCTACCTTATATGTTTTCTTCTGATAAAGTATTTAAAGAGTAATTCTTCGCTGCTACCTTTAATACTGCATCATCACAGTGTGTTGTTGTTTTAGGAATTCAAGTAATTGCTCCTAGATAACAATTCTCTTTTACAATATTCAGCTTAAGTAAAGAAAACTTAATTGCTCTTTGCTGGTTGTTTTCACCTCACTCTCACTATTTACATTTTGTTTCATGGAATACACACAGGCCCTATAGCTTCCCCTCACCAAAATCAAGATCTCAAGGGAAAACCGTCCAAGACCCCATTGCCCAATGGATTAATCTCACCTGCAGATATACTTTAAGGAAATCAGAAGCATCCTCCCAACCAAACACAGAAACAACCAAAAATTTCATCTCATAACTAGCCTAAAACCTTCACTAAAAGCAGTGACAAAACCTTATAGAGAGAGCCCTCTCTGACTACAGCTAGGCTAGAGGCTGTAGCCCAAAGATTGGTTAGTGGTTACCCCGGCCGTATTCTCTTAGGAGTCAAAGAGAACAACCTGGGTGTTAACAGGTACCAACTTATATATATCATGATGAAAGTGTTATTATAATCACGAGTCTAAATTTAGCTATTGAACTTCTATGGCAACAACTGGGTCTATACATCAGTAAGGTAGAAAAATTGGTCATCTCCATTGCCTACTATACCTTTGTCTTCCGATGTTAATGGATTTTTACTCCCTCTAAGACCAGGCACATAGAAGATCTTTCCATATATTGACCTATTTTTGTAATATATGAAAATTTGCAACCTCATCAAATGACACTTACACAACTAGAATACACCAGTGCTACCTCTAGAGAGATAAGACCAACTGTAAGTTCATCTGATTCCTTAGTGCTCAAGGTACTGGCCCATTGTATACACACAATCAAAGGGAATATGCTTCACTTTGATAAGTGAAACAACTGGTAAACTCAAGGCAACAATATCAAGATGAGTCCATACGCACTATATTATTAGATTGACTTGGTAAACTAATATCCTATTGCATGTTCAGATTGTTGGGGTTACCTTTAGATTCTTTCTTTTTTTTATCGTACACACTTTAAACACATACCCAACCCATTTCCTTGTAAGGATTAATAAGCATAGTATGATAATATGGGGCATTTTCCTGGATCAGATTCCATCTTAGCTATTGCCTCTGCTTTTGGGTAGATGGAAAGTTAAGTGCATTCTAAGGGAATTTGATTGCTTGTTTCTTTGTGTCAGGATACCTGCAAATGTCCTTGCTGACATTGTGACATCAATGTAAGAGAAGTCCTTATAATCAAATGGGTATTTATCCCAAGAGTTTATTCGTGTGCATTCTCACACTTTCAAGTCTTGCATATGTGCCAGAAATCATAGACAAGTACCCAAACTTGGAAGAAAACTCAAAGTTACTATGTAGCTACCTAACCCAATTCCAATTCAAGAGGTACACAACTCAATCAATAATAGCACTCAAAGGGTTATGATGCTACTGAGCTCCATTCCATAGAAACAGAGATCTCAACGAGTTAAAATTCAATCCATGGACCATTGAAGAGTTAGATCCAACATTCAGTATTGCAATGAGTGTATATGAAATACACCAATATTATTTATGCATTCATAAGAAATATCTGACAAACACCTTTGGAAACTAGCCTTTATTTTTTACAAGAGATGCATGAGAATATATGAAATAAATCAATCTTATCTATGCATTCATAAGCAACATCTGAAAAACAACTTTGGCATCTAGCCTTTAGCTTTTACTAAAGATGCATGACGCATTATATAAATAGAATGCAATCTTTTGGGAATTCCATTCAAATGTGGAACATTACTATGGAAGCCAAGTTAAGAATTGATATTAGATCTTGCATGCACATTTCATGGATTGTTGTAGTAGTGACATAAAAATGGACTAGGTGAGTTATATCATATATGTCAAAGATAGTCTAATGCGAAGTATGAAACTGCCATCTAAGCTATAAACTTGGCTAAATGGTCCAACCTAAAACTGTGACCCTTCCTTGCAAATTGCATGTGTCACCAATTAATCATATTTAAATGGTTTTAGTTTCAAACCAAGAGTAATCTTATGGAGGAGTTGTTGGGTTTGGAAAGTCACCACAGAAAAAAGGTCAGTGGGTTAATCTCCTGAAACAAGGTGTTAACATAGTCTTTTGAGAGGTACATTTTGCATCAAGAGAAACCCTATACAGATCTCTTTTTAGAGGAATCAAAAACATGGAAAATGTTTGGTTAGATAGGAATACAACTTGTCAATTTGGTCTAGCTTTAGTGATTAAAAGATAAGGTTGTTAGGCTCTCCATGATTTCATGGATTGATATGGTCATGGGACAAAAGAGGCTCTCTCTTGAGACTTGACTAGGTAATTCATAACAGCTATGGTGTTGGTGCCTTAGCTTAGCTAGAAAATGTCAAAAATCTATTGATGCAAAAAATTTATTACCGAATCTACCTTAGAGTATGCCACAGTCACTGAATATGACATGCATGGTTGTACCAAGGAGGTCCTAAAATTTTTAACAATGAAACCTTACATTGGTATGGTCAACCTACATGGGGAGAAACAAAGGTTTTTTTAATAAGATGCCAACAGAACCTGGACATTGCTATGTGGGATTATTGCTTGGTACCAATAGATTGCACAAGGACCTCCTTTGGTTGAGCCAACAGGAATTGATCCCTTCAGGTGGATCTTCCTAGTACAAATATTCTTTCCTTGTAAGACCTTGATAGGGGTATATTGGTTCTTGTTAATGGAATGCATATTTGTCTATATAGTTTTTTATTACGTAATCATCTAAAGGAAAATAGAGTACAAGAATATGGGTTAGACTACCTTTTAACTGTATAGTCGTTGAGGCTCAATCGTGATTACGTGATCTTGTAAGATTTTGAGATTATATAAACTCTTATGAATGTATTATGAGTTCTCTGGCAATATTCTCAAGGAAACTCTTACAAAAATAACAAAAAATTATCTTTGGTCATTTTAGAGAGATTTTTTTCCTTTAGAAACAGAGTAATCTAGAATAGAAAAACTAGTTGGTTGGCTTGTAGTAAAGGTGAGTAATTGTTTGGACACTAAATTCTAAGCCTGCCACATTATTCTAAGAACACTGGATTCAGAAATCTCAAAGGCTTCAACTACACTGATTTTTCCATAGAAGTTGGAAGAAACAGAGATGCCATGGATATGTAACTGTTAACATTCTGAAGATGATAACACATGTTTCTTTCAAGGTTCATACCAATCATAGTGCAAACAATAAATTTTACCACTAATATAGTTCATCGGGCATGGATATCAATCAGTCCTAGTTAGCCTTACTTTCTTGGTAAGGAGAAGGGGCTTCATGTTTTCCACCCTATTTTCCCCAAAGAAAGTTATTCTAGCAGGACAAATTATTCATTACTTTCCCCTTTTATAAGAAAACACTTGGCAAAAAAATGATTTCACACATGGAAGTGTTTTGTAGGATAAAGGGAAAGGTGAGTGGGTATGTTTCCAGTAGCTACATTTGTCTTATTAGCATTACACCACTTTTCATACAGGTCTTCACAACAGAGAATCACCATTACACTTTGTTGACTTATAAGAAATGATTTGGTTGAGTGACTTGGTGCAAGGTCGCTACGACATATGTCATTTATAGATCAAGAAATGATAAAATATTTTCCTTGTATGGATCATACTAGAATAGTTGAACTATTTTAGAGATATGGGAATGACAACCTTATATTTTTTGACCTGTCAAAGATAATAGACCAATGCCAAACAAAGAAATTACACATTATATATGATAAGTGGGAGAACCCATGACAATCTTTACTTCAACCTAATCTAGGTGAATTCTAGGGGCCTACTCTCATAATTTCTTTTGAAGAGATTGTGCTAAGTATGGAGGAAATATGCATTCTCCATCTTAATCGTCCATGGAAACATTGAGGTCAAACCCTTTGCTATGGCTCAGGCTTACTTAGTTGTTACCGACTATGTGACCTTCCATTTATAGTTTCTGATGTATTTATTTATTTATTGGATCCTTTGGGTTTGGTCCTTAATACATCTTTGAACCTTGGTGATTTTATACCTTCAAGATTAGTAAGTGAAAAAATGTATTATTTACGAGTGACAAATTTCCTGGGAGGTTCCAAGATCAATTTCTTCCATTTTTTGTTAACAAAACTCTTTATTGGGGCTCATCTGATTCTAAAATTATTTGTATGCCTTCAGAGAATCAAATGATTATTTAAAAAATTTAAAGATCATTGTTATGTTGTATTGTTGTTTCTTAAGTTAGTTGAATAGGTGTTCTTATCAACTAGGGAAACATGATTATCATTTCCATGCCGGAAATATGTTGTCTCTGTGGGTCCCACATTTTCCATTGTAAGGAGTTTATTTCCTGACAAAAAACTGGAGAAAATTTCAAATATAAAATCTATTCTCTAGCTCAAGTCTTGCGACAATATTGCATAGTATAGGCGTATGTGTAGTTGAAGATTGGAGCAAAGTTACTAACAAATGGCTTGATCCCATTACCCTTGGCTCTGGACAGACAATAAGTATGGCATTGGACAGGAGGTATATGTCTTACAACTTGGTCCAAATTGTTGGTGTTGCTACAAATGCATCTTGGAATGGAAAAACTATGAGGGTTTGTTTAGATAATTGCATCTTATCCCCCCTTCCATTGAATTTCTCAGTCAACATGCCAGTGACGATCATTGGATGTTTTCTTATATGCCACAATGATGGGCGATATCTACTTGAAAATGAAGCCTTTGTAACTTCTTTAGGAAATAAACATGACACACACAATCAACTTATTGCCTCTTGGAATAAGGAATTGATGGTTGGTGTTCGCGGTTCCTATGTGGAATTAATGGTGGAATTTCAAAGACTTAGAAAGGATCCTTTAACTTCACTTATGGAGTTATCTGTTGCTCAATTTGTGAGTGGGATCCTTCATCCCTCTACTGATAAATTTTATTCATTTTGACCACGAACAAAGCCTAAAATACTTTTCCAATCAACTTCCATCTACTAAAGGTTTTAAGAGTACTTCAACAATTCCAGACACTCAGTGGCAATGTCTGGTAGAAGGAATTTGAACATGGAGTTTGTTTGCTACAAGAACTCTTAAAGAAAACTTTTGACAAGCTCTATCGTTCCACAATGCTGAAGGACCAACTTTTAAATCTACAAAACTAAATGGTGGAAAAGAAGAGAAAATATATTTTGACACCATGAACAAGACTGCCAATGTGAATGCTCATAAGCTCTTAGATGGCAAAAAAAATGCTAATTTATTAGAAATATCCTTAATGAAGCCTTCCTTAGAAATCAAGATGAAAACTATGTGCACTGACTAATATGTTACGAGAAAGCCTCAAGAAGTAAAAGCTCTAGGTGACAGGAAAATGAAGAATGTCAACCAAACCTATATGGAAAAATATTATTCATTTGATGAAAACCAGCGATGCAAATCCATGATTTAAATCATACCCATAGAAAGAGATCTAGATTCATACACATGGGGTGGATTCCTCTCAGATATGTCTACCAATGTTTGTGTCAATCCCCTTCGACCAAACACCAACTTTCACCAACTTGAAACACCATTGTGAAATAAGAATGAACCTTTATTATGCGGGGTGTTCAAAGGAAGTAAAAGGAAGAAAGGATGATGATTCGAGTGAAAGAGAGAGCTTGAATTTATGGGTTAGAAATGAATGTTGAATCCCAAGACACAAACATTGAAGCTTCAATGAATTAATCAAGATCCAATGTTACCCAAGGGCACATGGATCAAAGTATCTCAATGGTTTATGTGGTGTTGCGAGGAAATTTTCTCAAACTACTCATCTAAAAGTTAATGAATATTAACTATTACAAAAACACCTTCCTCATCTCTAGAAACCGCTACAAGTGCTCCTGGGGTAGGAACCAATTTCTTCAAAAACCTCCCATGTACAACAGTTAAACCCACATGCCATCCATGTCCATCTTTGGTCCTACCTTTTGTTTTGAAATTAATTTTTATTTAATCTGACAATCATTGTAAAAGAAGGAGATTCAATATCGTTATTATATATATTTATATAATATATATAATATTTAAATTTATCATTGTAACTTTTTTATTATTTTTAGAATATTTTCAAGAAGCAGTGGCTTGGAAACTCTTTGAGAATCAATTTTCAAACTGATTAAAACAGTTAGAAAATTAGGGCTAGCATCAAGAATAAAATACCATAATTCCCCTCATGGAAGGGGTTTGAATGGGCACAGTCACCCATGACTGGCATTGTAAGCAAAAATTATCTTTGAAATTTGAATATATATTGCAGTTTGATTCTAGCATTGGGAAGTTGTTGTGACTATTTTTACCTTCTATTCCAACATTCATATGTGGCGTTTCCTCTCTTGGATAGTCTAAAATGCAGTTTGTGCTTTAGTTTAGTTTCTAATGAATTTACTGAGTTCTACTCATGAAAATTAACCTCGAAGTCCTTAATGAAGCACTCCACACCTAAGAATCCAATTCACATTTTCTTAGTCTTGCATTATCCTTCCTGCAGTAGTTTAAATTTTGATTCTTAAGTGACTAGATATGTTGATATTCATGCGCATTATAACACCCTCCTCCCACATCTACCCAAGTAATCGACCAACTAGGGTAAACATGTGACGAGAGGCTACTTTGATAGGATTCAAGGTTGTGATCAAGGTTCATGTTTTCTTGGGGAGAAAGGTTGTGATCAAGCTTGTCAAGTCTGAGTTGACTATAATCCAATTGGAGTTGTTGTGAAGTAAATATCGTCATCAACTCCAATTTGACCATACTGCTCAAACTAGATTTTGAGGAGTTTTTTGTAATAGATTATTTCGAGTGCCTTTGAAGAAAATATTTGAAGCATTGCTGAACAGAATCAAAGTCAGATCTAAAATAGAAGTAAACTAATCCTTGTGGACTGAATGATATTCTTTAAAGCACACATGAAGAGACCATGAGACACCTTCATCGAATGATAAAATGATAGCATACTGAAGGCATCTTTTGAGTTGACAGTAGAGCGCATTCATGATGACATTAATTGAGTATTCTTCAGGCCTTTATTAAAACAATAGTCACTCTTGAAGCATAGTTGAAAACCAACACTTGAAGACTTGTTTTTTTGAAGTAGATGTCCTTGGATATAGTTGAATACCAACACCTAAAGACTTGTTTTGTTGGAGCAGTCATCCTTGGAGCATAGTTGAAGATCAACACTTGAAGACATGTTTTGTTGGTGCAACCATAAAAGTTTTTCTGAAGCATACCTGAAGCTTTTGTAGATGTATATTTCAGAGCATTTTGTATACCTATCTTGGATAATTTTTTTACAAGTATTTGAAGTTTTTTAAGGCTCAAGTGTGAAGCAGTATTGAAGTCACCTTAAGGGATTGAAGGAAAATGAGAGGGTTGGATCCCTAGAGGATCGAAGTCATCATACGAGGTTGGGGCCTAGATTAATATGTGAGGATTGGAGTCCTCATACAAGGTTGGACCCTTGTGAGAGACTAGGTTGGAGCTTGGATTTGTAGTTGAATATTAGAGTCCTCATTTAGGGTTGGAGCATTGAAGGAGTTAAATACTTTGTTGTACAAATTGAAGCTTGGGTTTTTAGAGTCCTCATCATTTTCATTAATAAAATTATTTTCTTGTTGCACATCTTGTGTTTTTCTATAATTGGTAATTTTAACTACCATAATAACAATTGTAAAGAAATATTGATTTAACCCCCCTCTCAATATTTCCAAGACTAGCACACCTTACATTTTTTTCACCTTGCAATATTTTTATTGACATGCTAGAAGGAACTTTCACAATGCAATGTTATTGTTGGTAATATGGTTTTTTATGATAGAAGTAAATCTAACATGTCTTAGAGTTTCTTCACCATGGAATGTTCTTATTAGCAATGTGATTGTGTTTGTGTTAAAAAGAAACATAGCATGCACTAGATTTATTTTGGCATGAAATGTTGTTGTTGGTAGTATGCTTGTATTTGTGCCACATGTAAAGCTAACATGCGTTAAATTTCTTTCACCTTGAAATGTTTTTTATTGGAAATGTGCTTTGTGTTTGGGCTAGAAACTATGCTAGATTTCTTTTGCTGTGCAATATTGTTATAGTCAATTTGGTTGTTTATGATAAAAGGAGATATAACAAGTGTTATATTTCCTTCACCTTGGAAATGTTATTGGAAATGTGCTTGTGTTTGGGCTAGAAGTTGTGCTAGATTTCTTTTGCTATGCAATATTGTTGTTGTCAATTTGGTTGTTTATTATAGAAGGAAATCTAACACGTGTTAGATTTCCTTCACCTTGGAAATGTGCTTGTGTTTGTGTTAGAAGGAAATATAGGATGTGTTAGATTTCTTCTAGTATGAAATGTTGTTTTTGGTAGTATGCTTGTATTTATGCTACATGTAAAGCTAGCATGCATTAAATTTATTTTACCTTGCGACATTTTTCTTGGAAATGTGATTGTGTTTGTGATAGAAGTTGTTCTAGATTTCTTTTTCCGTGCAATGTTGTTGTTGGCAATATGCTTTTGTTTATGCTGGAAGCAAATCTAACACGCTAGATTTTTTTCACCCTACAATGTTGTTGTGTTCTTGTGTTTGTGTTATGTGTAAATCTAACACGTGTTATATTTTATTCACCTTTCAATGTTGTTATTGGCGACATGCCTCTATTTTGGCTCAAAGAAATCTAGCATGCACTAGATTTCTTTTTCACTACAATGTGGTTGTTGGCACTATGCTTTTGTTTATGGTAGAAGTAAATATTACCATATTTCTTTTATCTAGAAATGTTATAATGTGTTTGTGTTTGTGCTAGAAGGAAATCTAGAATACATTAGATTTCTTTCACCCTTCTATGTGTTTATTGACAATATAGTTGTATATGCACTAGAAGGAAATCTAGTGTGCACTAGATTTCTTTCGCATTGTAATGTTGTTGTTGACAATTCAATTGTTTGTGCTAGAAGGAAGTCTAGTATGCATCATATTTCCTTCACCTTACAATGATGTTATTGGCATTGTGCTAAAAGGAAATTTAGTATGCATCATATTTCCTTCACCTTACAATGATGTTATTGGCAATGTGTTTGTGATTGTGCTAAAAGGAAATCTAGTATGTGCTAGATTTCTTTTGCCCTAGAATTTTGTTGGTAATATTTTTGTGTTTATGTTATCACAAAATCTAGCATGCGCTAGATTCTTTAGCCCTATAATGATATGTGTTTGTGTTTTTACTAGAAGGAAATCTACCACACACCAGATTTATTTTGTCTTGCAACGGTGTTTTTGCAAATATGCTTGTTTGTGCTAGAAGTAAATCTAATATGTGGTATGTTTCTTTCACCCTACAATATTTTTATGTGCTTGTGTTTGCAAGAGAAGAAAATCTAGCAAGTGTTAGATTTCATTCACCTTGCAATATTGTTATTAGTGACATGTTTGTGTTTGAGATATAAGTACAAATAGCACGTTAGATCTAGTTCACCTTGCAATATTGTTATTGGAGCTATGCTTATGTTTGTGATAGAAGAAAATCTAGCATGAGATAGATTTCTTTTACCCTACAATATTGATGTTGGCAATATGCTTGTGTTTGGTAGAAGGAATTCTAACATGCACTAAATTTATTTTGCAATGAATATATATATATATATATATATATATATTATATTATTCATTGCAAAATAAATTTTAGTGGATGTTTAGATTCAATAGTAATTAGTGAATATTATATATATATATATTGTAACTTGGTAGTACTTTCTCTATTTATATTAACTAACCATAATCAAGTTTTTTCAATAGTAACAGGTGGCCTCAACCTGCCCGTAGGAAACCAGGTTGGCCAACTGTCAGTGTTAAAAGCTGTCCAAAATTTAAATAAGTCTTTTTGTATCATCCTTACAACATTATCTATTTTGTCTATACTGGATATCAACTTTGAAAAGTAAAAGCTACTTGGAATAAAAAAAAAAAATTACCTGGATCTATGTTTACTCCTCGTCTGAGGACTCCACGGGGGCTAAGGCTTTAGCACTGGATCCCGACATCTCACTTCTCCTCATGTCCTGTAAACTTTACTCGATCCTACTCAGTGCTTGGTTGTTTTGATATGTTTGAATCTGAATTGCTGCTACCTCTCTAAGGAGATCTATTTTGTTGGGTTCCTTCACTTTGGTTTCCTCCTGTGCCTCTTGTCGTTTGTGTACTGCATGTTCTTTGTTGAGAGTAATGGCTCGGTCCACTACATTCTTCATGACCCAGTATTGCTAGATCATTTTTCTGAATAGAGTGTGACGGCCACAGGTGTTCCTCGGGTCCTGTACGGTGTCTTCCCATTCTTTTGTGGGAATATCTTGGTTGGTGATACTGTCATTTAGTTCTCGCTCCCATCCCGCTATTTGCGCTCTGATCTCGGGTGTATTCCCTGCCATGTACGCATTAGGGTCTTCATATGTTCTTGTCTTGTCTTTCTCCCTCTCTTTAATTTTTCTCTGCTAGAGGTCCACCCCGACGGTCCTTTTCCATGCTCTGCCTGCACCTCTATTGCTCTTCTTAGCCACTTGTTTTCCGTCTCTCCCCATTTTTTCATTGTCTCGGTTGTCATTTTCTTCACCCAATTCACTTTCCTTTATATGCTTGCTTGCCTTCGCACTGTATTGGACGCAAATTATGATTAAACCTAAAATAATACCATAAGAAGTATCAGTAGTTTGAAGGTATACTTCCCATTCTATTTTGTATTTAAGTGTTCCATGTTTGGTCTCTCGCTCAAGTCCTAGCGGCTTGAGTTTGATTTTCATTTCCCTTAGATTTCCCACTAATAGCTCTTGGGTTAGCTTTTTGCAGCTTCTCAATTCTTCTCTCTCAAAATCATCTCTCCTCATCTACCCTCTCTCGGACGGTTTACCTTAGAAGACCTATCGGGGAGTCTACAAAGGGAGACCATGTCCCTGTTTTGAATTGCGCGATGTTTTTTCGTTCTGTTCTCACACCTCTCTATAGTCTTCGCTCTAATTGAGCCCTTGGTTTTCCTCTCATTTTTACTCTAGATATTCCAGTTAGGTTTCTCAGTGGCCTAGATTTCCCTTGTCTTAGCTAATGAGGCCTCCAAGGTAGTTTCCTCTCTAAACCTACTACCCAAATTATCCCCTCCATGCCTTAGGAGCCACCTGGCCAGAGTTATATTCTTATGACCTTCTCCCTCACTAGGTTCTCTCTTCTCTCCCCAGCCACCCTCCTTCTCTCTTTGCGCTTTCTTTAGGGCCATTTCTTTATCCTTTGCTTCTCTCTCCCTTTCATCCTCATTCTTGACCTAGATAGTGTTCCAGGAGACCCTGGTTTCAACTCTTTCTGAGTCCAAACTTTTCCAGGTATCTTTCCATAGTACCACTGAATCTAGCATTACTTTAGTTTTGATGTTAAGGAAATGGAAAAATATATACCATCGACTTGAGTTGATGCAACTGCATCCACCGACCTTCATCCTCGTCCTACATCCACCACCTTTCTCTTCTCTTACTCCCACTCCCTCTTTCTGCATGCAACTATCTTCTTTCTCTCTTACCTTTTGTTTTACCTCGTTGTCCCTACTACCTTTCATCAGACCTACCACTTGTCCTCCTAATTTTCTCGCTGCCCTTTTCCTCATTCCTACTCCTCAGAATGATGGCCCTCTGTCCCTTCCAGCTCTGACCCTCATTAACTCCCTCGTGCCTCCAGCTACTCCTATTGTGGGTTCTTCTCTATATTCCTGTCACTTGTTGGCATCTATTTTCATACTCTCCCGATGGCTCCCATGCCTTCCTCTCTACCTTCACTTTGCAACCCCACCTATCTTCTTTCAAGGCTTTCTCCCTCCCTTCCCTGTCCTTCCACCCGCCCTTTCTATTGTCCTCTTCCTCCACATCTCGATATGTTCTCTGTCCTTGCACTCGAGTGGATGGTCCTTGACATCTCCACTTCCCATCACTGCTAGCCCACCTCCTCTTCTCTGTTACACCTTGATTGATGGTTTTGTAATGAAATATTGGTGTTAGCAACGTGCTTGTGTTTGTACTAGAATAAAATCTAGTATGCAATACATTTCTTTTGCAATGCAATATTGTTGTTGGCAACGTGCTTGTATTTGTGCAAGAATGAAATATAACCTACATTGGATTTCTTTTTCAATGCAATATTGTTGGAAATGTACTTGTGTTTGTGCTAGAATGAATTCTATCATTCGTTGGATTCCCCCCCCCCAACAATGTTAGGGTTGCCAATGTGTTTGTGTTTGTGCTAGAAGTAAATAAAGCGTATGCTAGATATCTTCCACACTGCAATTTTATTTTTGGCCATGTGATTGTGTTTGTGCTAGAAGAAACTCTAGAATGTGTAATATTTTTTTTACTTTGAATTTTTTTCTAGAGTAATATGCTTCTATTTATGCTAGAAGGAAATTTAGCATGTGGTGGATTTCGTTCGCCTTAGAATATTGTTATTGGCAATGTGCTTGTGTTTATGCTAGAAGGAAATCTAGCATGTGCTAGATTTATTTGACCATGTAATGTTGCTTCTAGCAATATGCTTATGTTTGTAGTAGAAGGAACGATATTGATTGTTAGCTTTCATTTGAGGTGCAATGTTGTTGTTGGAAATGGGCTTCTACTTGTGATAGAAGGAAAGCTAACACATTTTATATTTCCTTCGTAATGAAATGTTGTTATTAGAAATATGTTTCTCGCTATGCTAGAAGGAAGGTTAGAATGTGTTAAATTTCCTTCATCTTGAAATTTTATTGTTGAAAATGTATTTGTATTTGTGATACAAGTAAATATTTCATGCATTAAATTTTTCTCACAATGCAACATTATTGTTGGAAATGTGCTTGTATTTGTGTTAGAAGGAATTATAGAATGCACTAGATTTCTTTGTTCTTGTGAAAAAAGGAAAACTATCAAGATTTCACCCTCACCAAGGTTAGTGCTCTGATATTGTTATTGGCAGTGCATTTGTGATCATGCAAGAAGGATACCTAGTAATTACTAACTTTCTTCTAGACACCATTACACTTATGCAACCAATTCTCCAGGAGTGATGTCGTATCAATAATCATAATGGTTAGAGTTATAGCTTTTGATGTGCCCTATTATTGAATTTGGAACAATTTATGAATATCAATGATAGTGCAAAAGAAGTGTATATAAATATATGTTGTTGGCACTACATTTGTGCTTGAGTTGGAAGGAAAGATAATTGTATAGCTTTCCTTTTGGCACAAACATAATAATCCAATCATAATTATTTGATCCATGGAGAATTATGTGATCTTTGTATAATTTTGAAGTTTATGAATAAATATATTATTGAGGTATACTATATTTTTCTTCTAATGCAATTTCTTTGCTTTTAGAATAAAAATGAAAATTATCTAGTATTTACAGTACTAAAAATTTTATTTGGAAGAAAACCTCTAGTTTGGCTTTCGATTATCAAGTTCAAACATCAAACATCCTCACTAAGTGAAATATAAATATAATTTGTCCTTCTCATGGGGATTTTAGACATCTTATGTAGCATCGAACTTGGAATTTCTTATATTTTCCAAAGGACCATGTTTTGGTTCTTCAACTTCTACAAATTTCTTATGATCATTATTCATACACATACATCAAAACTACCAGTGTCATTTCTAAAGTTAAATAGGAAGTTGGTGGTTTGATATGAGTTGATATTTGTCATTCTATGATACTATCTACATCTCTAATTTCTTGTTCTTCATATATATTTTTTGTGTAATTTGTATGTAAAGTAATTTTTAGTAGTAGGCACTAAATGGTGGGAAATAATGTTTCATTACATACAATATGACTACCATATTATTTAAATTATTGCATTTATATTACTTTTTCGTAAGTTGTGTGTTTGTGCGAAAATATAAAGTCACACTTTAGATGGTTCAACCTTTTAATTACAAATTATGATTTAGTTGTCGTCACAGAATTTATGCAAGCTACAATGGAAAATATAATTTTTCCAAAAGGGGACTATGTTTATTTCCTTATTAATGATCAAGTCATTGGGCTAGGAAGGGTCAAATCTATAGAGTTTGGAACTTATTATATTGGGGAAAGGGTTAATGTAGGTTATGTTACAATTTTGATAATTGATGTCAATCAACCACATTTGATTGATGAGGATGTTAATGAAGAGGACATACATCCATGGAAGATCATAGACTTGAGACACAACATATATAAATCAAAATATTGAAGCATGTGCTAAATATTATTGATAGTATAATAAGTGTTTTCTTGAGTAAATACTAACCTTATTTACATTCTTTTATTGGTGCAAATGTTTCTTCTACATTTTCTATTGGAGATAAGGTAGATTTTCTGCAACATGGAGTGAAGGTGGGCGAGGACTCCATATTCAATGCAGAGCTTGGGCATAAAGTGCACGGAAATATGGTAAAGAAAGGATTCATAGTGGTTAAGATTGAGAAGGTGTTAAAATATGATGCTCCTCTACCACATCCAATAGTATTTGAGCATACACTAGGGGGTACATTGGAATCTTATGAGGTTTGGCCAGATTATATTTGGAGCCTCACTGTCATGATCATGCCATAAATATTCCACAAGATAGGGTTAGATTCATATTTACAAAGGTTTCTCTTACAAATGAATGCATGGGAACAAGAATGCGCATTGCCAAAGGAATTCTAGTTAATGTCGGCGAGGATGACATTGTTGAGGGTGAAACACTAGGTGAAATGGAATTTGGTGTTTTTTTGGAAGAGGTAGATGAAAATTGTGAGATATGTAGAATTGGGGATAAGTATATACATTTTTTGGTTATATGGCCAATAAATAAGTTGGTGGACAAAAAAGGTGTGATATTAAGGGTCAAGGAAAAGTTTAAGGAGCCACCCAAGGAAATGGTGATATGGGAAGTTATAGAGGACACAAATCCCTTAAACAAATGGGATGTGTATCTTTGTAATGAAAAATATAGAAACTCAATTGGTATGCATGTAACAAGGTCGTATAAAAGGATTAAACAAGTTATGGATACAATTTTTTTTGCAAAATGTCAAACAAAAGTAGATGAAGAGAAAGAAATTCGACTTGTGGCAGCAAATGTATGTTGTAGAAAAGATTGTCTTCAACATGTGGATAGGAAGGCCATTGCAGGTGCTAGAAGGGGTATGATAAATAAATAAAAATGGTATTAGGGAATTTTCCTTGAATTCATTCATGCCAAACACAGTCATGTCAAAAGGCCATGGCCATGGCCATGGCCTGCCACCTATTGCTAGAAATGTAAAGGACATGAGATTTAATGGGAATATTATTTGTAAGAAAGCATGGTATAAGATACATAAGATTCCTCAAAGCACATTCTATAAATACCAACATTATTTCCAGCATGGACATATCAAAGCTATTCATGGTAACACCAACACATGCAAAGCACAAGCTCACACAACCATAGAAATATTGCACAAAATTTTAATGGATAATTCAAAATTTTCACCAAACCAAATATGTTAAGTTGAAGAAGATGGAATATCTGCTCCTTTAAGATTGCTTCCTTCGATTTACACACAAAATTCTTTGTTAAAAGAGATTAATGAGGCTCTTCACAGTCTCAATTACCCATCAATATCACAGTCAACAATGAGCAAAATCTGGAATACTAAGTTTCGAGATGTGGCATTTTCAAAGAACACCAACTTCAGTAAATGTAGTGAATGTATTGTGTTGAAAGCACAAATAAAGTTAGCAACTACAAAATAGTTGGAATAAAAGGCACAAGGTAGGCTGAACGGACATAACAAGATTGTTATGTGTGGAAGATATTGCTGCTATGCCCATAGAATTATGTCAGAGCAATTTCCAAAGGAGAATTTGAGCATTATTCATGATAAAATGGACAAAACAAAGACTTCAATCCCAAGGCTACATGTCAAATCAAAATCTATTATAGGAACAAATTTAGGTTTGTCATTGATAGGTATGCTTACACATGGGCATAAGACAGGAGGTTTTGGTCATTTCTCCCTACCATTTGTACATATGGGATCACAATTTACTATTACATCCCTTGCAAAGTGCTTAAGGGACCTTGAAGACCCACAAATGGATATGTATGGTGATCTAATTTATGAAAGTGGAAGTTAAAGAAGCCCACTTACAATTGCATTACTTGACATCTCTATTTACTCAAAATTTCAAGTGTACACGGATGATTTTATATCTAATGGAAGATCAAAAAGTCAAAATGTTGATTTTAAACCTCTTCATCCATATTTTTTGTTACAGTTGAACAATGTGGTAAGTGATAATAAGAATCAATGTGTTTTCATGTTTCTATCACTTTTAACTACACTTGTTGTCTTCATCACTATTCCAGTTGGGTTCTTACGTGTGGGGCACACCCATGAAGACATAAATGGAACCTACAGAAGAATGTCTTCCAACCTAAAAAGTAAAGATATTTATTCTTTATCTGAAATGATGGATACATATTGCATAATTGAAGAAAATCAAGTGTTTCCACCTACACTTATTGACAAGGTATATTACTTCAAAAGTTTCCTTAATGGATACATCAAGGAGGGAAAAATGCACTAGTTGGACATATTAATGTCCAATACTTCCAATTTCTTGTACTCAATGATGTTCCAATACTACGGTACAAAGAATCAATTAGAGATATTAAGTGGTTAGAACCAGTTGAGTTATGGAATATAGATGATGAATGTCAAACTATAATTCACATGGGGAAGCCATATTTCTTAGCTTCCAAACAGAATGATGTCTATTTAAAAGAACTAAAGGAAGGGACAACATCATACATAAAAATGTGGAAAGACACTGTTGGGAATGAGGATTCACCAATTGTTACAAAGGAATGGAAAAATAAAATAGTGTATTGGGAAAGAGTTCTTGATACATTAGATGGAATCTATAATGATCATAGAATAGTAAATGAAAGTGATTCATCTTCTGAGGATTTCTGGCCCAAGACAAGGCACATTGTTGATGTTGATTGTAATGCACTCCAAGTAATATCAAGTATTATGGATGGAGATTTTGATAATGTGATAGATGAATGAGTATATGTTGGACCCAAATGCAACAAGCCAAAGCCAACATTCAATATTATGGTTCATGTTGATAAAGGAAAGATGCTGCTAGTTAGATAAGGAAATTAGGATGCAGGAGAGATGATTTGGATGGAAAAATCCTTCTAAGATATCTTTATGGATAATGAAAGTGAGAATCTTCATGTAAAGGTTAACTGGTGGAAGCCTATGTCAGGGAAATACAATGGAAATTTTTTAGAGCAATATTGGGTACCAAATCCCAATGACACAAAACTTGGCTCTATTCCAAGTAATACCATAATGTGGGCATGGATGCCAAAGAAAAAACATTGCAAGAAGACCAAGATAAAAAATTATGGTGTTGAAGCCATTCTTGATCTACTTGAGCGAATATCTTAAGATTAGGTTTATATGATTCATGAATGTAATTTTTTTTTGAAGGATCTATTAATATACACTCAAACACACTTTTCAATATTTGTTGTATATAAAATATTCTCTTCATATTATTTTTGGAGTTTTATATTATTTAATATTTCAATTTAATCATGAGTTGATACAAATTACATGACAGTGCCATAAAATATTTAAGTTTTCAAAGCTTTATTTGACCAACATGACTTTTCACCATATCAAATATGCATAATCATATTCAATAATGCACTTAAAAACATATTCTAAACTTGGTCTATTAAAACAATAGCAGAGTAACTAATTAGTATTCTATTTAATATAAACCATTTAAACACTTAATGAATAAATGCTAGACACTTGTAATAATGTTTGAAGTGAGTTTTCCTTAATATTCCTTATTATAATTGATATAAATCAAATTTTCTATTTTGTTGCACTCTAATTTATAAAAAAAATATTTTGATCATTGAACAACACAACTAGAATTATAAAATATTTCCTCTTATAGATTTGGAAGTGGTGCCAACATTGTACTAGTATAATAAATTTTGTAGCTTCATGTTCCGGATTATCCACAGTTTCCAGTTCAGTCTGTCGATGTTTCAAACCCCAAAGGGGGTCCATCATCAGGACAACTCTGAAAGATAGAACGAATGAAATGAACGAGAGATGATGAGAGAAGAAGCAAGGCACCTGGATATAAATACACAAAGGAACCCTAAAAGAACCCTAATGAGAGCCGACACATGATTTTACAATCTTATTATTATTTCTTGTTATATATTTATATTTGTTATTATTGTT
>APFE030542654.1:0-10358 GCA_000404065.3 Pinus taeda | reverse complement strand
ATTTATTGTAATTATTTTAAGTTTTTTTTGTAATGAGGTTTTTATTTTTTATTTTTATTTTTAACTTTAAAAAAATGTTTTTAGATTTATTTTTTGTTGTTCAATTTGTTTTTCTTTAGATCATATATATCTTTTTGAAAAAAAATCACTTTATCATTAATTTTTTGATATCTTTAAAATTAAATTAAATTTAAAAAAATCCAAGCGGAATTGAGAAAGGAGGTTCAAAAGGTAAAGGAAGTTAGGAAGGAAGGAAAATGGGAAATAATCAGAAATAGAAAAGCCGTTATTCGAGATAGAAATAAAAAAGATAATAATAAATAGCAATTCAAAATGCTCCAGATTTTTTCTTGGAACTGTTGGGGCTTTCCATGGAACAAAGGCCCCAAGCTAAGTTGGGTCTTGAATGATGTTGATATTATTTTACTTGTTGAAACTTGGGAGCACGAAGAATCTAAGGTCCCTAACATAGATGGCTTTACATTATGGTCTACCTAGAATAAGCGATCCTCCCGTAGAGGCATTGGTGTTATAACTTGTTACATTAAGAAGAACATCTCTCCCCATGCTAGGATTTATAAAAATGACCCTTACAACCAATATAATTGGATAGAAATTGCTAACATTTATGATAAAATGACCTACATAGCAATCTGTTATTCCCCCCCCCCCCCCCCCCCCCGCGGTCAATTCTAGTTTCTATAAGAAAAAGAATCTAGATAAAAATAGTCCTTACAATGGTTTAGAGAATGATATTTCTAGCCTAAGGAATGAAGGAAATATCCTTTTAATGGATGAATTTAATGCTCGAACTTCAAGCAACCAAGCTATTCTTCTAAGGAATCATTCCAACCCTAATCCTCGTTGGTTAGATGAAGACCTTCCTCTAGCTAGCTGGTACAAAAGGAGCTCTGAAGACCTCGGGGAGAATTTGTTTGGGTCGGAGCTAGTCAAGCTTTGTAGTGCTCAGGATCTCATAATTTGTAACGGTCTAAAGAAGTGGCCCAATTATAGCCAGATGACCTGCATCCATGGGCTTGGTAGACTATGTTATCTTCGATCTCCCTCTATACAACAAAATAACAAATTTTGACATCTTAAACAACCACGAGCCTGACTCTGATCATAGGCCTTCACTTAGAACTTTCAATTTTGTCATGCATAGAGATCCCACAGAAAATAATCCTTCTAACCAAAAGAAGTTAATCCTTGATTGAAATAAAAAATATCTCTTTCTAAATGAATTAAAAACTAATTTTCTTCCTTTATCTAGTATAGACAACATAGAAGATCTCTATCATAATTTTACTACAACCCTCTCATATTATATTAACAAGTTCTCAATTGAAGTTTCAAGTAATAAAAGAAATAGCAAAACCAACCCATGGTATGACAAAGATTGTAAAAGTGCAAGGAGAGCAATTAAGGAAGTTGTTGATGAATCTCTTAAAATTGGAAAGATAAAAATATACAAAGCCTAACTAAAAGGAAAAAAATGCAGTATATTCGTAAAAGACAAGAGAATCTCTTACACCTCTCTAAGGTAGCTCCTAAGAAATTCTGGAGGCAAATTCTAACTAGGAAAACTAAAGATAATAATAAAATTTCCTTATACGACTGGAATTCCTATCTTAAAAAGCTTTATGAATCTCCAAATGTCATGGATAACTTTGAAACCCTGCTCACAATGAAAGAAGTTTTCTCATTAGAAGACATTGATTTTGGGTTTAATCGCTTGGCTAATGGGAAAGCTAAGGACATTGAAGGTTACCAGGCGGAAATCTTAAAAATTGGAGGTCCTGTCCTCATCCCCCACATTCACAAGCTTTTCAATCAAGTGGTCAAGCAAGGGTTCCCTAAACCATGGACAACCATGGACTCAAAGCATCACTATCCCTATTTTTAAAAGTGGGGATATTAATAACCCCTCTAATTATCGGACAATTATGATCAGCCCTCTCCTAGCCAAATTATATGGTATTATTTTGGAAGGGAAGTTGAGCATATGGCTTGAAGTGATTGTAAGCAGGCTAAAGGCCAAGTGGGTTTTAGAAAGCAGCACTCAACAACAAACCACCTCGTTATGCTTAGGATCATTGTGGAGGAATGTCGCAGTGAAAAATCCAATCTCTTTTGTTTCTTTGTCGACATTAGAAAAGATTATGATACGGTTCCTAAAAACAACATTTGGAACATATTAGAAGAGCTAAAGGTTCCTTTTGAGTTGAGAGCTTCTGCTATAAGGTTATACGAGAATATAATTGCCAAGTTAAAGAGCAATGAGGAGTGGTCGAAAGATATTAAGTATAATATAGGAGTTAAACAAGGTTTCCCCCTCTCCCCTACCCTATTTGGCATTTACATCGACAAGCTAGAAGTTTGTTTAGAGGAAGCAGGATGTGCTAGCATGCTCTTAGCTTGGATAGTCATCATCCTTCTTCTCTACACTGACGATATTGTTCTTCTCGCAAGGTGCCCATTTGATCTCGATAAGCAACTTAGACTTCTTAAGGATTTATGCTCTACCCTCAGGGTATGATTGTTAACATTGACAAAACAAAAGTTATGATTATCAAATCCAAGAAGGACACTTACGCTAATTTTATGTATGACAATAATAACTTGGAGGAAGACACTTCCTACAAGTACCTAGGAATTGATATTCATCACAAGCTCAACTAGAACTATAGCATTGAGAAAAGGATTAATGGGGGATGGAAAGCTTATTTTGGTCTTGAAAATAATTGTAAAATAGAAAACCTCATAATGTGGGATAGAAAAAAGTTCCTCTTTGAAACTTTAGTCACTCCGGTTATCTTATATGGATGTGATGTTTTGGGTTGTAGCATCTCTAGAGAATCCTGGAGAAAGATTAAGCAAATCCAAAAGCGTTTTATTACGTATAACCTCAAAATTAAAAGCAACACACCCTATCCTATTCTCCTTAGAGAAGTGAGTCTTTCCCCTATCGAGAGCCTAGATATGACTATGCTTCTATTGTACAAGCACAAACTCAATAACATAGGAGACCATAGACTTCCTAAGCTAGCTTTAAATTCCAGCCAAAACCACCTAAGGCTCAAAAGAGGTTGGTATCAAGACACCAGGGCCTGATTAAACCATTGGGAGATCGACGAGAATGTTGCATTGCAAAACATTAATAACATTAAAAATATTGTTACTTTCTAAGTCAAAGAAAATGTGGTGTGAGAAAGATTTAGGCTAAAAGAAATTAAGATATTTAAGGAGGCTCAACCCACTAGAGATCAAAGTTATCTCTCTTTTTAACTACTCAAAGAAGGAAAATTAACTATAGCGAAGATTAGAATGAACTCTCATGAGTCCATAGTGAAACGGGTCGTTGGCAGTTCCTAAAACACCATGGATGGAAAGGTTCTGCCATCTCTGTGAGAATACAAACATCGAGGATGAAAATCACTTCCTCTTAGAGTGCCCCGTGTACAATCACATTCGATCTCAGTTTCAAAATCTTTATTGCAATACTGACCTTCCTAGCCTTTTACAATGTGAAAATTATAGTGAGCTTGGGAGGCTTCTCTCCAACCTTTTTGAGCATAGGAATAAAATCTTAAATCAAACTAAATAATTCATTTTTTTAGGTTTGATAGACCAAAGGTTAGTCTTAGTGGACGTTAAACATCATCATCATCATCATTTATTTTTCGTTTTTTTTCATTAATTTTTTATTCAATTAATTTTTTGTTTGTTTTTTTTTTTTTTTTTTTTTACGAGTTTATGGTTTATTTACATTTTTATAGGTTTTGTTTTTATGTTTATTATAACATGTTTTATGTTTATTTATTTATGTTTTTTATTTTTAATTATTTTTTATGTTTATTACTAAATGCTTTTTATTATTTTATTTGTTTATGTTTTTTTTTACATTTTATAGTTTGTTGTTGTTGTTGGTAATTTTTTTTTTTTTTATATGTCATTACTATATATTTTTTATATTTAATTTTTTTGCCATGTTTTTTATGTTTTATTACTTCTTATTATTTTTCATTTTTATTTTCAGTATTTGAATTTTTGTTTTCTTATGTATCTTTCACACACACACACACACACACACACACACACACATATATATATATAGGGTCCATGTCGATGCTTGTCTAGCAACCTGATCCCATTATGTGGAATTTGATAGTTGATTTTAAATTTTTCGTTATAATGAATCGAGACTGCCCCACAATATGTTAATTTTAGGGTGGTCTTTAAGTTTTCATTACAATGGGTTGAGCTCACTTACACTACAGGTCAATTTGATAGTTGTTTTTTAAATTTTTTTTGCAATGTATCAAGTTATCTTAGGCTAAGATTTCAAAATCGCTATACATTTAGCATTTAAAAAAATTACTCTTGATATAATAACTCTTTCATTCATTTTTAAAGTTTTTTAAGTCAAAATTTTTCCATAATTTCATGCTTGAAATATTTTGAAAATTTAAAATTGTTTTGTAGTCATAATCTTTGGTTTTAATTCCATGGTTGAAAAATTGTCAAGATTTTAATGTTTTTCTAAGTCATGATATTTTATCTTTAATGTTATGGTTGAAAACAATTATAAATGTTTTTTCTTAGCACCATGCTTGAAAATTGTTGGAATTTTAAGATTTTTCAAAGAAGTGATATTTTAAATTTAATGTCATGCTTAAAAATCATTGGAATTTTAAGGCTTTTTAAAGACGTGATATTTTATCATTTTTTATTATTTATTATTTATTTATTTTTATTTTTTTTGAATTAAACTATTCTATTATATACATAAAAAGCCAGAGTACATTTACATGCAAGCTATTTATGAGATCCATCTGCTAGAGATAATGGCACGCTGGATCAACTAGGTGTAGCTAAGAAAAAAGACTACTTGTTTCATGCCCTCACAGGGCGTTTGAGACCAGAAATCATTCCCACGCAGGGGAGGACCAAACTGACACCCTTGCACTGTATTACCCAACCACAAAACAGAAGACCGAACCCGAAAATGACCGACCCTGCTCCTCAGCGATGGCAGATTGCCACTAAGACACATTGACATAAAAAGAAGAAGACACGTGGACAAGCCAGTGACAGATGGACAGGAAGACATGACCAAAGAGACGAGAGAACCAGAACCACCTCCGAGCAGCAGAACCTGAGACGTCGCGGATAACTATTCCTCCGGCTCCTCCTCCATAATTGGGCATGGTCTGTATTCCTCCTCTTCGTGCACCTTGCCTTCTGTCACCTCGGCCGCTTCAGGCTGCTTCTGGCTCTTTTCCAGCTGAGGGTCTAGCATTTCCATGCCCTTCCCTTTGTCTGCCTTGTGTAATTCAGCTGCTCTGGCCGCGTCACTCAGGGGTTCGAAATCAGGCGGAGCACTGGAGCTGCCCTCGTCCAAGGCTTCGTCGATGAAAAGAACGAAGATGTGGGCATTAATGCGTGGACGATTCAAGGGGCTATCGAAGGAGAAAATTGCAGAGCCAAAGTAAGGAGCAGATGAGGTCCCAGGAGAGCTGGCCTCCATGAATTAGCTGTGCTTGATAGGACTAGCATTTCCAGGACGCGGGCAGTGGTAGAAATACTGGCAATGAGGGCAATGGCAGGGTGGATGGGTCTCTGCTTCAGCTGAGTGCCGCGAAGTCCCTCCTCGGCTAGAGCCACGATAGCTTAGCATCCTCTGGCGTTCCCTAACCATATTGACAGGGTAGTTCTGAGCATAAACAACCTGAACCAGCAGGCCTGTGCGAGAATAAAATAGACCAGGTCCTGAATTAGCCAGCACCAGCAGCTGAACGAGAACCCTAGACTCTGGCCAAGTGTGGACAGTGATGCCAGGGCTGCCTCTGTTTATAGAGCTCCCTGCTCTCCCTCGGAGGTCGCCCGCCATTAAAGAGGCCATCAATTCTGTATCAGAGCCTATCTCTGCAGCGCAGTCGAATGAGGTCGGGGCATTAATGCGCCCAGTCTGCCGTCCCTTTGTTGTTAAATCCACCTTCCGGGGATGTCCTGCGCCACCGCCTTCTAGGTCGCCTCTGCGCATGGTTGGCATGTGGTCGTCGTGAGACCCCCATCCCATCACTTTATGCTAGCTAGTTGGCACCCGCATCTGGGGGGTTGGCATCGTTTTGGACCAGGTGATTGCATTCCTGAGCTTGTGCATGATTATTTAGAATATCTAGTATTCCTTCCTGTAGGGTGAGCTCGCTTTCCACACCAATGTTGGCCATAAAATCTGCTACTTTGTTGCCTTCTCTTCTTATGTGATTGAAAGTGATGACTTTGTTATTAAATAGTTCTTGCTCCAATGCTTCCAGTCTCGCTTCCAGCCTCCAGCTCGTGGCAATTTTCTTTGCATGTGAGCCATTTGGGAGGTGATTAGCCATGTTAATCAGGATTTGGGAGTCTCCTTCTACCTCTAGGGGGCTGAAGTTGTTATGCCAAGAAAGAATGAGACCTTGCCATAGACCTTCCAACTCAGCCGAATTATTTGTGTCCCATCCGATATTTCCATAGTAAATTTGAAGAAGCTTGCCCTCATGGTTTTTTATTATTCCACCGTATCCCGCTATCCTAGGATTGCCTTTCGAAGCCCCATCAAAATTGAGTTTGAAGGAGTGCTCAGGTGGGGCAGTCCAGGAGACCTTGTCGGTTCTGCGGCCATTGTGCTATGTTTTATTATGGAGCTGCTTGGGAAGTTGTAAGTTCCAGTTTTCCCAGATGGTTTTCTCGTTGTCTTGAGTTGGAAGGTCTTCCTTGTTCCAGGATCTAAGCTTCAGGGTTTCTTCTAGATTCCCACAGACCTTGCGCCAGATAACATCAATCGAAGAGTACTGATATAGGAATATCCTTTTGTTTCATTCTTTCCATACGTTCCATAGAAGCATCCCAGGAAGAATGCGCCATAAGTGATTGAGAAGTTCACATTTGTATGGATTCATTGGCCAGTGTCTTAAAGTATTTGTTATATCATTTGTAAGCCTGCATCTTCTTTGAAATCCGAAACTTGCCTTCTCCCATATTTGGTTGGCTAAGGGGCAATTGTCCAATAAGTGTTGAGTTGTTTCCTCTTGAGATTTGCAGTTAACACATATGGAGGGGCCATGATAGTTTCTTCTTCGGAGTTTCTCCCAAGTTAGAATTTTTTTGTGTCCAACCAGCCATAAAAAGAGAGAAACTTTGGGCCAAGAATCAAACCCCCAGATTTTGGACCATATTGGGTCTGGAGGGGTAGGGTCTGTGCTTATGATTTTGTAGGCCTCTGAAGTGGTGAATGCCCCTTTAGGCTGGTAGCCCCATCGAAGAATGTCTTTGTCCTCTGAGTATCTGATGCTTCTTCTTCTTAGCTCTTTTTCCAATTCGACTATGAATGGATATGCCTCATTTCTGGAAAGCTGGATACCTTGTTTCCACTGTCGGAATCCTTGCTCTTGTTCCTGATCCCAATACTCCCATATCTTATTTTGTTGTTGGGACGCTTCGATGAAGTTGGGAGGGATTTGTAGGCGTCCATTAAGCTTTGGCATTTGGTTGCTTGATTGAGTGTGAAAATGAAATCCAATTATATTTTTTTTATATTAGCAAGGGATAAATATGGACAATGTTTTCTACATAAAAGATGGAAAACTCTGACATCAAAAGTAAGAAAAAATTAAAAATAAAGCCAAAGAAATAATTAATAAATAGTTATGTCCTTCCATATGAATTTTAATAGAAAGGCTACAAATAAGACTATTTATATGCAAAATAAAAAAAAAAATGGCATTCACAAAAATAGTGTAAGCACCTCTTTATTCTCTTACTTTTTAATTTTCTAAACAATTCAGAGCCCCTGGGTTCAAAAATGACATCGGATTTGGCAACCGTGCAGTAAAAAAAGCGCAATCAATTCTTTAAGCTTTGAGAAATGATTCTCTGCAATCAATTCTTCATGCTTTTTCGTCTCCTCCAATAAGAGAAGATATCCATGGTATTTTCATGAATTCAGAAATCCATAAGTGATGGCCTCCCGCCTTTCCAACGCGGCTTAAGTGACAAGACTGTGTGCATTCAATGTGACAGACGTTGGAATTTATTGTTGATGTACGCTCCTCCTGATATTTTCGGGGTTCTAACTTGTAGTACTGGTTATGGTTTGCCACCTGTCGGTCTCCCTTGTCAGGTCACTCCGCCTTTTGTCAACCCTAGACTCGTTTGCTTGCCATTTTTGCCTTTCACCATGTTAAACCTCAGCTCCGCTCTGTGGGGTTTATCCGCGCCTCTGTCGTCTGGTTCCAGCACTGTATTCTGTGGATGCTTTCAGCCTTCCGCCGCTCTGGAAGTTGGGTTACAACGACTATGGTAACACCGTCCGCTCCTGCACTGTAATAATATTTTGGTTTGTTGTTCGTTAAGTGTTCTCTGTTATTTAAACGTTGTTTCTCGCCTGTTAATTTGTGGGTTTGACTTGTGACAGGGTCCCCGTCAATCTGTTGTGTTTCAACTCTGCTACTAAGGTAGGCTATGGTTCCATGCTAAACTTGGTTTCCACTTCTCCTTCAGACCCTAACGCCCTCGCTCCTTGTCTTCAGGGTTATAGTGATCGTTTTGCTTTACGATGCTGCCTCCTCAACTCCAGGTGAGATCCCGTGTTTCATAACTCATTCATTTGCTGTTTTTTAATAGTTGTTTCGTGATTGCAATTGATATTAACCTGCCTCCACTCTGTTTGCAGGTTGCTCGAGGTAGCTGGCCGCCGTTGCTTTGCACTCTCTGCGGTCTCTGGCAATCATTCGAACCCTCCCAATCCTTTTCTACGGGTAGGGTCTTTCCGTGTTGGCTTGATTGTAAATCTGTAGAGGTTTTAAGAACTCTGTTTGCAATAGTTATAGTTACCTGAGCGGTGAACGAAACAAGGCTTCTCTCGGCCGTTGTAACTCTCCTGTTCGATTTTGTAATATTTATATTTTTGTATTAAAACCCTCAGCCGCACAGAACTTGTTCTGGTGCCCTCTCGCTGTTATAGTTCTTTGGGTTCTAGTCTGTTATATCTTTATCTGTGTAAAAAAAACTATGTTTCGAAGGAACTCGCTCTGGTGGAGCATTAAACGCTCAGAACTCTTTATGTGCCTTGATTATAATAATTTATAAACATGGGACTGTTTTGGGTTTTCATTCCAGCATTTACTTTAGCTGTAAATAACGTTTTGGTTTTTCATTCCAACATTTACATTAGCTGTAAATAATGTGAGGGTTTGTGTTTCGTTACCTGCTTGATTGTCTGCGGTGGTAATTATTCGCCTTTCTTTGACTGGAAGTAGTCTTTGTAGGAGCGCCCTGCTCTCCTTGTTAATTGCTTACTGTCTTTGTTATTTCAACATAATTTAGTTACACAGAATATATATCAGTGCATGAAATTAATTTGTTACAGTGGTGCTTCAATTGATAAAAACAAGTTTTATTCCAAAGGACTACAATTTCTTTTCTCTGTTTAAGGAATCCTTTTCTTGTCTTTTTTTCCCTCTTTAACATCTCAGAGGCACAACTGCTCTCTTTTCTAGTTGAACTGCCCAACCAGAATTCTTGCAACTGTCCACCAGTTTCTTTTACAAACTGTTGATTAACCATTAACTGTTTCCTAACTAAAACAATTCATAGTTTGTAGCTTCTATGATTCTAATGACCCTCAGGTAAAAATGCTAATTTACTGTTAACTAATTCCTAATAAAATAAAAAAAGCAGTTCACAATTTGTAATTGCTATGGTCCTAACGACCTTCTGGAAAATAAAACAAATAATAAAGAAAAGTAAAATAACCGACAAGTCTGATAACCTGTCCAGTTATGCATGTAGGATTTGTTCTTGTTCTCTCCACGAGACCGTCAACCACCTTCTGTCTCCTCGGAGCTGGATGCTCCTGCATCAGGCTCCCGGGGTGGCAAAAAGTCATGGCTCTGTTCCATGAGGTCGTTGACAGAATAGCCTGCTTTCTGTATCTGCGTTGCGTTAAGCCACGAACTGTCCTCTATCGGACAGTTCTTCCACTTGACCAAATACCGCAGATATTCCTTCCTGCGTGTGCGCTTAGCTATCTGTGTGTCTAGAATCCCTTCGATCTCCAGGGGTGGTGCCATTGGCAACTGTCTCATCCATGAATCTTCTTCACAACTGGTGTCCCGCGGTGGCTTTGCTGCTGTATTGTCTGCTGAGTCAGCGACATAAGGAAACAGATCTGCCACATTAAAAATAGGGGAAATACCGACCCCTGGTGGCAACTGTAGTTCGTAGGCGTTTGCAGAAAATTTGCAAATAATTTTACAGGGGCCGATTTTCTTAAATTTTAGCTTGCTGTACTCTTGTTTTGGAAACCGTTCCTT
>APFE030542651.1:53568-94653 GCA_000404065.3 Pinus taeda | reverse complement strand
ACTGAAGCACAACACATAATCTGAAAGGGCCACATTTCATCCAATTTTCATACTGGACCCAATAACCATATGAAGCTCATAATCAAACCCAATCACTAGATCAATACATATACAATGAGAGTCATCAATCAGATCTAGTTCATCAGATCACATAAAGATATACTCAATCCCTTCTCATACGGCTGTCAAAAGATCATAATACCATAAACTAGACATCACTTCAACACCCAGAACACAATAAGGATAAACATGGATTTCAAGAGAAGTAAGCAGCTTGCTCAACTGCTCGCCTGCTTACGTACTCACCCTGCTCAACTGCTTGCCTGCTTACCGTACTCACCCTGCTCAACTGTTAGCCTGCATACAAGTACGCACCCTGCTCAACTGCTAGCCTGCGTACCTCGCTCTGAGTCCATTGAACTGTCTGCGGTCATTCGCACCTGAAGCCCTTCTGTGCCTGCGTATGGGCGCACCTGAACCTCTTCGCTCCTGCGTACCGGCGCACCTGAAACTCTTCTGTGCTTGCGTATGTATGCACTGCGCCTTACTGTCTCCCTGCGTATGTGTGCTCTGTCTCCAATCAACTGGTTGCGTCCCTCCGCAACTACAGTGCTTCTTCTCCTGCGTATCTGCGCACCTACAGCGCTTCCGTGCCTGCGTATCTCCGCACTTTTCTTTCACTGGACCAGCGTACCTCCGGGTATAGATAATTTCGAGACTTCAAGAACAACCCAGACAGTCAGATCTACAGATCTGAACATGCGCCGAAGAGATCTCCATCCATCAGTAGATTCGCCTTATTTAGATCTAGACATCTCTCATAACCAATCACTAGAACTTCAGATCTAGCTTCTTAAGATATTCAACCCAAAAGCACATCTAAGGCAAATGATCTCCTCTTCTTTATATAGGCAAGCTCTTCCTTAAGTCAAGGATCATGGGGCTCAATAATAATAATAAAATAAACAACACCACGGGCCAAAACCATGATAACACAATGCCGTCGGCTAAATACCATGAGAAAACCCCATGTGTGGGCGCTTAACTGCCTTGGAATGTGTGCACTGGGGGTACGCACCCCATGAACTGGATAACCGCGGGTATGTACGCACTTTATGTAACACTTGCCTGCGTGTACGCACCTTATGTAAGCTGTACCTGCGTACCTCTTATTTTCTCCAATATTTGATAGCTGATCATCAATCTCTGCTACTGTCCTGTTGTACAGTGATCCATCACCTGAATAGGTTGCCATCAAGGACAACACTTTAGCCATAATGCCAACAATCTTGTCTCACTATATTTTAGGAGACATGAGTTGAGGAAGTTAGCATTTTTGTAGGCTCCACAATTCCATATCAAACAGGACATTGTTGAATTTGCGTTATATCCTTTTTTCTAAGAAACTTTAGAAGTGAAAATTAAAACCCATTTGATTGTACTGAACCTTGTGTAACAATTTCAAATCTTGGTTCTCTATATTTGCGAAGATAGGATACAAGGAAATTAGGGTTTTTTCAAGCTCTCGAATTCCATCGCAAACAGGCGACTATAGGAAAATCGTCATAACTCACTCTCTGAGCATAGAATTAAAATTTTGTAAAGAGTGACAGAATGAGGACCGAATGTAGTCTATTGGGTATCCTTTTCAAGGCTGAAGGTAGAATAAAGGACATGGGGAAATTCATACAAGTGCGCTCTACTGAACTTGTCTATAATCAAGTCATTGTGGGAGATTAGACATAATGCTTTCTTGGATAACACAATCTCAATCAGAATTGTGGGGTACGAAATAGGACTCAGAGGGATACCATAGGAAGAAATTTTAGAACCTTGATATTTGAAATTAAAAAGTTACAGTCCTTTCAAGATCGAGCTCCTAAAAGAAATAAAAAGAGATATGAGGAAGTTTGATGGCAAGGATCCGGTAACTTGGATACTACAGATGGAGCAATATTTTTATCTACCTAATGTGAAACTGTTACAAAAGGTATGTATTGCATATATATATTTAAAACCAAATTAGTTTATATGGTATAGAGGGCTTTGTTCTTGTAAACCACTTGTCACCTGCTCAATTTTCAAGGAGGAAATGGTAGCACATTATGAGGATACAAAGAGCAACACCTTCTTTATCCAATTGATAAATCTCAAACAAAAGGGTTCAATATAAATGCACATTGAGGACTTCCAAAAATTGAATATAAGGGTAAATTATATTCCAAAGAAGCATAGGTTTGAAGTATTAATAGTGACTTTAAATGATAACATCCAACATGATGTTTGCCTTTGGGAACCTTATTCACTGGAGAAGGCATTTAGGGTAGCAAGAAACGTTGAAAGCAAAATTATGGAAATAAGTAAGTCTACTGATGAGCCCCAAAAATGAGTAATTATATGGGCTCATTCAGCCTCCTAATTCAACTTAATCCACCTTTCCCATTAGTTTATTTCATGTTTTTTATTATATTTATGCTAATAGAGTGAATTGGATTAGTCATTATGCCAACAAGTCTAATGGGTGCTTTGTTCAGTATTTTGGTCAATTTTGAGACAAAATCAAAGGTTTTAATGAGCACTTAGCAGCTAAATTCGTGGAAGAACAAGGAAGATGATTTGTAGGAAGGTGTCTCCTTCACTTATGAGCCCGTACCTCGAATTCTTCACTAGCAGCTCAGAGTTCAAGGGCCACCACATCAATTATCACAAGGGCAGCCGAGCAAGGGCTAGTAAAGTTGCTGTTAATTGCAAGTTCTGGCAGCCGAGTTCCTAAAGTTTAAGAGGACTGTTGGGGTCCTCAATTTGTATAAATAAGAAGGCTTAGGGCCTCATTTCAGTTAGCCAGTTTGTAACTCAATTTTAGTCATTTTTTAGTCAGATTGTAGTTATATTTTAGTCAGTAGGTTAGCACTTTAGTGCACCTTTGTATCAGCACAGTTTCAAGCTTTTTCTTGTAGACAGTTTTTGGGATGTAACTATTATTTTTTGATCAATAAAGATGAATCTAGCTTTGCACCAGCTCTAATATTTCTTAGGAAGCTGTAGCTCTTGGGGTTGGGCCCAACCCAAGTGCCCATTACCTCCTTTGTATATGTTTATGTGTCTTTGCTGCATTCTTAGAATAAAATCTGTTATTTAGGTTAAAATCTTGTTTTGTTACTTAGGTTGCTTTTGATGATTAAAATAGCTTTTCATGCTTCAGGTGGATTTGACAGTCTGGTAAAGGAGAAGATATTCAAAAAAGGCCATCAAGCAACCCTTGATCTCACCTCTCCCTCCTTGGGACCATGAGCTGAGACCAACGCATACTTGCTGCCACAAAAACACCGTTATGCCTTTCAATGCAATTGCTAGTGTTAGATTTTTTAGTTGGAAAAGTTGATACTAGTTGTACTTTCATGTTTAGGTCTATTCCTGCTTAGTTTCCATAGTTTTTTTACATGATTTGCTGCCAATAAACTTCTGTTCATCATATTTCTGGTTTCTAGGTCAAATTAGGTCAAGATAGCTAGATCTTTGGTTTGCATAGTCTTTGTTTTGTCAGTTTTAGAAAATTGTGTGCAGATCACCTGTAATCCATCCCTACCTACCCTTCCTCCATCAATACAACCTGCTCCATCCCCTAATTTAGATTCTTGCCCTTCATTTGCCACATTTTCCCACTTTGCCCTAATTTCTACATTCTTATGCATCATTGCTCCCTCCATCCTTGAACAAATCCAATCGCTCCTTAGCCTCATTCACCAGGTCCTAGACCCCTTAACATTCTTATCCAACCTCTACTTCCACTTTCCCACCGTTTTTCCTCCATCAACCCTCCAAAATCCTCCTTACGGAACATCCTGTAGAAGCTACAAAACATCTTGTAGAAGCTACAATACATCCTGTAGAACCCCTGGAGGCTTCCTGTAGAAGCTCACGAAAGTGGTTTCTTGAGATCTGATCTCTATGAAACTCTCTGGAATGGTGCTAAGGACCCCTTAGGCCCTCTTCTCACCTTCCCAACCTCCTGCAAGCATTTCCTTTCGCCAATCAACCTCTGCACAGTCAAAAACAGTTAAAGCACATGCATAATAATTCTGCCAACTTACTCAAAAATACAAAAAGATGTTTTTCCAGATTTTATTATAGAAGTAGTTTAGTCACATGCATTTTACCTTTATAAAAGTTAATGGCATCCATTTCCATTGCTTTCATCTATTTTCTTGCATCGGTAGGGTTAATCGGTAAAACTAGGGTTTGCATTTCCTTTCAACTTTTAGCTTCTTTTTGCATGTAGACTAGCCTCTTTTGAGTTAGCTTTCATCCATCACAGTTAAAATCTTCTTCTGAGAGCTCATAGAAGTTGGCTTAAGCTCCTAGTGGACTTTTATCAGCTGATCAAGTGACAGCCGCGGCAAGAGCTAGTATTTGTGCATATATCACCGTCACTTCCAAGTTTGTTACGAACTATCGGGTTGATAAAAGTAAAGAAGGGAGTCCCAGGAGTTGCAACATTATTGCTGCAATACTGGGGCCCACCATCTTTTTGGCACCGTTGCCGGGGAAGTGTCAGAGTATTGGTGATTATTGCTTTTCTTATATTTTCTACTACAACCTTCTGCTAAGTAGTTTATTTCAGCAAGCGTAAAGTAGATTGTTTCATTTCCATTCTACAATTTCATTTCCGCAAAAGTAGATTATACATTTCCTGCTTTCATTTCATTTCAGCAAGCATAGATTAGATATTTCCCGCTTTCATATATTAGTATTTCAATTCCGCAATTTCAATTCTGCAAGCGTAGATTAGCATTTCAATTCCGCAATTTCAATTCTGCAAGCGTAGCGTAGTATTTGATTCCTGCAATTTCATTTCAGCGAAATAGATTAGTCCTTTCCTACTTTCATTTCAATTCCACATTTTCATTTCAGCAAGATAGATTTTAGTTAGTTTCAGTTCGATCTATTTTAGTTTTGTAGGTACAAGCCAAAAAAAATCGAAAATCAACCAAAAAGATTTCATTTCATGCCTTGTAGGAGTAGAGATAATTCAGAAAAATGTTTGCACAACACCCCCACTGCTTCACATAGCCAACCTTCTCTCTTCTTCAATGGTTGTTATTAAGAAGAACCCCTAGGTGGACAGCAAGACATATTTGAAGACCCTATAGGGGAGAAGAAGAAGAAAGCATTCCTCTTGAGCAAATGGCTACAAACAGAAATGTTGGGAGCAGTACCTTATCCAAAAACAAATTTGCAAATCAAATGGAAGATTTCAAGAGCGAGATGAGGCAGTTTCTTGCCATGCAACTGGATACGTTGCAGATCCAAAGGAAGCAAGAGGAAGCCAAGAGGGCTTTGGCCATCTTTTGTCCCAGGTGCACTAGAAAGCATCCTAGGAATGAATGTTCATTGCGCTCCATAGAAGTGTGTTTTATCTGTAAAAAAAACCATCCTACAGATTAGTGCTCTTCCTTACCCAGAATCAAAGTTGCATATCAGAGGGCTAAAGGAGCCACTGAACCACTCTATTATATGAACCAAAGGGGGCCACATGGACCCATACCTTACTAGCAGGGAATGCAAGGGACATCTGAGACCTATTACGATCCCTATCAAACCACTTTCATGCCTTCTTAGGGTCCCAATGCTCATCCTTCCTGGTCCACACCTCCTCCTTGGTCCTTCACAACCCCATATTATGCCCAACCAGCTGCTCATCCATTTCACCCCTACGCTCAGCCACAGCCTCAGTGGAATGCACTTCATCAAGGGTGGTGGCCCTAGTACAACACTCCTCCTGCTCCTTTTCCTCCACCACATGATAGCTTTATAAATGGTTCATAAATCCTCCTACAATCTTCAAACCCCTCTTCCATCATTTCCATACCTGCATCATAGCCCAAGCTCATTTTTTCTTATTGTGCAAAAAAATGCTTAACGTTTTGAAACAAAAATAAATAGAGAAAAAATTTGTTTTTTCCCTAACCTGAAAACCGTGCATCCATTTAATTTTTTTTTTTTATAGGGAGTTGTATAGGGATGATGGCAACATGCCCGAGAAATTTCAGCCAATTCCGGTGCACGGTTTCCAAGAAATCTGCCTCCATCACCTTCAACCATTTTTGCATTTTCTCCATATCCGTGCATCCATTTCAAAACCTGTTTCATGGAGAGATGAATATAGGTGATAGTAATCTGCCCAAGCAGTTTCAGCCAATTCCAGTGCATGGTTTCCAGGAAATTGACCTTTGTCATCTTCAACCATTTTCATTTTTTCTCGAAATTTGTGCATCCATTGATCACAATTTTGCTATGGGAGGTGCATAATGACGATAAAAGCATGCTCAAAAAGTTTCAGGTCAATCCGATCTATCATTTGGGAGCTATGGAGAAAACAAGTTGCGGCCTTGTAAAAATTCAGCATCAACAGCATGAAGGTGCAAATCTGAACGTTGAAGCAAGCTCCTGCAATGTAGATCTAGCCAGAGGATACCTGCACCAGAAAATAAGCCATGTATCAGCAAACAGACCAGCATGCATCCATAGAATATGAGCATGCAGCAGCAAAAAGGACTAAGCAGCACGTCGACTTACAGGTAAGTGTCTAAACCAATTCCTCTATTTGCATCTGTATGATTTGAAAGTGCATAAATGAATGAAATGGTGGGATTAAGCCAGGAAGCTAGCAAGTTAACCTGACACCCTCAGTCGGTTCAATTGCACTCATCTGGAGGTCAACCAGCACACGTGTATAGTCATTCACGGGAAATTAAAAAAAAACAGGTGGTGGCAGATGTTGAACTCCAGCAATGGTAAGGGATTAGAGGCAGAAAACATCCAGTCCCATGATGGCACTATAGTAGGGACCAACGGTCCAAATAAAAACAACGCACATTTCTACCACCTCATCTTCTCACACGAATCACGCTGCAGTTAAATGATGCTTGGCTGAAACTCTCACCACTCTTTGTTCACTGTGCCTTCACAACATTCACAACTGAAGCACGTGTCCTCCACTTCTAGATCAGCTAACTAGTGGTCCTTTGCAAGATTCCTGCCTGATTTTTCAAGATTTCTGCCATTTAAAAAAAAAAAATCTCCCGCCTATTGGGCTCTATAGGAAGCGCAGTTTCGTTCTATAGGAAACGAGAGCCTTCTATAGGAAGGCTTCTACAGGAAAGGCAGAAAATAGTCGTGCAGAAAGAAAACCTGGGATTTTTAGCGAATTTCAAGCTCAAAATGAGGTAGGCTCAGGAAAACTTCTTTGTGCATGATTCGTTTGTGCAAGGTGGTGAATTAAACATGGCATCAGATTGGAAAATCAGTGAAAAATCTGCCTGTGTATTGGAAGTAAAATGTTTGCCTGTGTATTGCACTGAGTGTCCCAGTTTTTCTACATTAGCATTCTCCTCCATGTTTCCTTTTTAAAAATTCTCCATAAGGAAGATATGCGGCTGTGGAGGTCAGCCTGTGTGTGTACAAAATTTTGAATTTGCATATCTGTCTCTGTGCTGAGAAGAAAACTTGATCTCTGTGCTCTGTCTGTAAAAACAAAATTCTTTATTTTCATAAGTAGATAGTCAAACTTTGGCTGACAGTAGTCTTAAAATAGAAGAAATATTGCAATTTGATGTTGTAAGGAGAAGCACATGGGAAATTCCGTATTTGGTTTCAGAAAAAGATGAAAATTCAGCTATCCCTCTATTTTCACTTCTACCTGCTTTCTCACCTGAGCATTTTGTTGAAAAAACACTCAATACCACATGGAGGACAAGCTAAAGGAATTAAGAGGAAAGTTGGCCATGGTGAGACACAGTGAAAGAATTAAAAAAAATCCTAGCTACAGGAGGAAAATGCACTGCTGAAAAAGCAGTTACAGCAACAGGAAACTCAAAGGGCAGAACATAACATAGATTTCTGAAGAGAAGCAACTACAGGAAGGTCCCCTAGCAGGTTAGGAAATAGCGGAGGAACAACAACAAAGGGAAGAGACACAGCCTAATGTTGAAATGAGGATAAAGTAGCAGCAAGAGAGGGAGTCTCAAGAAGCAGCTGAAATACTGATGCTGAAACAATAATTGCAAGAGAGAGAAGCCCAGATGGCCTGCACGGCCAGCTAGGCAATAGAAGCCCTACAATGTAGACAACCAGCTAAATCCTATGCATTTTATCTTAAAGACCAAGAAGCCCTGCATACATTCACACTCCCTAATTGGGAAGTCCTCAGGAACATGACAATAGAAAGTGACATAAAAGCCCTGACCTATTATATCAATCCTTCTGATAGTGAGGAAGAAGAGCAAAAAGAGGGAGAAGATGAAGGCTGCCACAACCAAATCAGGCACACAAAAACAAAAGGAAAAGACACACCCTGAGATATCAGGGACACAAGCAGAAACAGGAGGCATAAACATTTCTACAGGAAGCAAGGAAAAAGAAAAACAAGAAGAGAAATCACCTGAAATCTTAGCAAGGGAGGCAGCAACTGTGCTTGCTGCATTAAGCACACCTACAAAACAAAAAGAGAAAAAAAATGGCAGGCATCCATGTATTTCAAGGCCAGTAAAAGCACAAGAATTCAAACAAGAAGAATAGGAGGAGCAGTGGAAGGACATGGACAAGAAGGCAGAATTTTATGGCACACATGAGTAGACTACATCAGAAGCTTGGGATGATAAGGAGGCCACTAGGGCCATCAAAGATGAAGACATAGATTATTTTCTTAGAAGATGAGGAACACTTTCAATAGGGGGTGATGATGAGCCCCAGAAATGAGTAATTATATGGGCTCATTCAACGTCCTAATTCGACTTAATTCACCATTCTCATTAGTTTATTGCATGTTTTTTATTATATTTATGCTAATAGAGTGAATTGGGTTAGTCATTATGCCAACAAGTCTAATGGGTGCTTTGTGTAGTTTTTTGGTCAATTTTGAGACAAAATCAAAGGTTTTAATGAGCACTTGGCAGCCAAATCGTGGAAGAAAAAGGGAGAGGATTTATAGGAAGGTGTCTCTTTCATTTATGAGCCCTTACCTCGAATTCTCCACCAGCATCTCAAAGTTCAAGGGCCACCACATCGATTATCACAAGGGCAACCGAGCAAGGGCTAGTAAAGTTGTTGTTAACTGCAAGTTTTGGCAGCCGAGTTCCTAAAGTTTAGGAGGATTGATGGGGTCCTCAATTTGTATAAATAAGAAGGCTTAGGGCCTCATTTCAGTTAACCAGTTTGTATATTGATTTTAGTCAGTTTTTAGTCAGATTGTAGTTAGATTTTAGTCAGTGGGTTAGCACTTTAGTGCAGCTCTGTATTAGCACAGTTTCGAGCTTTTTCTTGTAGACAGTTTTTGGGATGTAACTATTGTTTTTTGATCAATAAAGATGAATCCAACTTTGCACCAACTCTAATATTTCTTAGGAGGTTGTAGCTCTTGGGGTCGGGCCCAACCCAAGTGCCCAATACATCCTTTGCGTATTTTTATGTGTCTTTGCTGAATTCTTAGAATAAAATCTGTTATTTAGATTAAAATCTTGTTTTGTTACTTAGGTTGCTTTTGATGATTAAAATAGCTTTTCATGCTTTAGGTGGATTTGACAGTTTGGTAAAGGAAAAGATCTTTAAAAAAGGCCATCAAGCAACCCTTGATCTCACCTCTCCCTCCTTGGGACCATGAGCTGAGGCCAAGGCATACTTGCTGCCACAAAAACACTATTTTGCCTTTCAATGTAATTGCTAGTGTTAGATTTTTTAGTTGGAAAAGTTGATACCAGTTGTACTTGCATGTTTAGGTCCGTTCTTGCTTAGTTTCCATAGTTTTTTTACATGATTTTCTGCCAATAAACTGATGTTCATCATATTTCTAGTTTCTAGGTCAAATTAGGTCAAGATAGCTAGATCTTTGGTTTGCATAGTCTTTGTTTGGTCAGTTTTATAAAATTGTGTGCAGATCACCTGTAATCCATCCCTGCCTACCCTTCCTCCATAAATACAACTTGCTCCATCCCCTAACTCAGATTCTTGCCCTTCATTTGCCACATTTTCCCACTTTGCCCTAATTTCTACATTCTTGTGCATCATTGCTCCCTCCATCCTCGAACAAATCCAATCACTCCTTAGCCTCATTCACCAGGTCCTAGACCCCTTAACATCCTTATCCAACCTCTACTTCCACTTTCCCACCATTTTTCCTTCATCAACCCTCCAAAATCCGCTTTTCGGAACATCCTGTAAAAGCTACAGAACATCCTATAGAAGCTACAATACATCCTATAGAACCCATGCAAACTTCCTATAGAAGCACACGAAAGTGGTTTCTTGAGATCCGATCACTGTGAAACTCTCTGGAAGGTTGCTAGGGACCCCTTAGGCCCACTTCTCACCTTCCCAACCTCCTGCAAGCATTTCCTTTCGCCAATCAACCTCTGCACAGTCAAAAACAGTTAAAGCACATGCATAATAATTCTGCCAACTTACTCAAAAATACAAAAAGATGTTTTTTCCAGGTTTTACTATAGAAGTAGCTTAGTCACATGCATTTTACCTTTATAAAAGTCAATGGCATCCATTTTCACTGCTTTCAGCTTTCAGCTTTCAGCTTCTTTCTGCACGTAGACTAGCCTCTTTTGAGTTAGCTTTCATCCATGACAATTAAAAGCTTCTTCTAAGAGCTCATAGAAGTTGGCTTAAACTCCTACCGGACTTGTGCCAGCTGATCAAGCGACAAACGCGGCAAGAGCTAGTACTTGTGCATATAGCACTGTCGCTTCCAAGTTTGTTATGAACTACCGGGTTGATAACAGTAAAGAAGGGAGTCCCAGGAGTTGCAACATTATTGTTGCAATACTGGGGCCCACCATCTACCACTCAAAACTATTAAGAGGGAAGTTTTGTTAGTCCTAGTCTTCCGTAACCTACAAGGTTCACACTACAACATTTGGAGGAAAAAGGAGCAAAAGGGATTTGTTACAGTTGTGATATAAATTACACTAAAGGTCATAAGTGTGTTGAGAAGAAATTATTCTAGATAGATTGTGAAGATGAGGAAGAAAAGGAACAAGAAGCATCAAAAGACGAGGATATACACCAGGAACCAACCATAGAGAAAGAATAAATGAATCTGACCATATCTTGTAATGTATTGACGGGAATTACCACTCCTCAAACTCTCAAGATAGAAGGACATATCAAGAAGAAAAAGGTAATAGTGTTGATTGATTCATGTATTACCCATAATTTTAATCATTTTAAGATAGCCAAGGAATTCAATTTCTTCCTATATCTAGCACCAGAGTGTCATGTGATGGATGCAAATGGAAGAACCATAAATTACTTTGGAAAGTACCATAATATCAAGTTATCCATGGGAGAATATGTATTGAATATTCCAATGCTTTCCATTCCAATGGGTGGTGCTGATATTGTACTAGGAGTCCAATGGTTATAATATTTAGGGATGATAGCTTTCAATTTTCAATAAATTTTCTTGAAATTTTTTTGGGAAGGAAAGGAAGTTGAATTAAGGGGTATCAAAGGGAAACCAGGAAAGATAATTAGATATAATAGCATGACAAAGCTTCTAAAGAAAGAACAATAGGGCAAAATATGTTCACTGCAAGTTCAAATGATGAAATCATTTATTTCTCCAGATCTCCAAAAAGTTTTGGATAATCATTATAAGTTTCAAGTAGTGGAATATCACATCGAGCATCAACAACAAGTTCTCCAACTCTTAAAGGATAATCTCACTTTGGCGCAAAATCAAATTAAACAACAGGAAAATAAAGATTACACTGAAGTAAGTTTTTATCTAGGTAGCTGGGTATTTTTACGGCTACAACCATACAAACAAATTCCCCTCAAGCAAGCTAGGAAGGATAATAAATTATCACCAAATTACTATGGTCCTTACAAGGTGTTGCAAAAGATTGGTACTATGGCATACAAATTGGAGCTTCTTGCATCTTCCCGAGTGCACCCAGTTTTCCATGTTTCATGCTTAAAGAAGGTTATAAGTGACAAGATCCCAGTTCAAATAATATTACTGGAACTTCACGACGAAGGAAAAATCATATTGGAACCTAAAGCAGTCACAGAAACAAGATCCTGACAACTTTGAAATCGATCAATTTCATAGTATCTCGTCAAGTGGAAGAACTTACCTACTGAAGATTCCACATGGAAGGATGCAGATTTTATACAGAAGCATCCCAAACTACTCAAGCATTGAGGACAAAAATTTTTAAAGGAGAGGGGCATGTTAGGTCCCTATACTACTAGTGTAGCCCCTTATTATTATTAGTGCAACCCCTTATTGTATTGTTGTGCCCATGTAGTCCCCATATTGTTATTATTGTGCCCCATAGAATCCCACTATTGTATTGTTATGCCCATACATTATTATTGTTTTGTCGGCTCTGATTATATTGTGACCCCTTAGACTCTTATATATAGAAAGGAGGTCTTGTCATTTGTATCATCCAAAAGTTATGGATATGTGTAATGTAAAGGAGGTTTCCCCCTCGAAGAGGCTTATTTTGAAGTCATTGATCTATCCTTTCTTCTATTTTGTGAGTTGGTTTCATAACAAAATCCCATTTTGTATGGCAAAGAGACTCTTATTGATATATAATAAAATACATTTTAATTTTTTCTATTGTGTTATCCAACGTTGCTATGAAATGTTACACCAGTAATTAAATATATGGATGATTAAATATTATAATGAAGAGATGCAGAAACCGATAATACAGAAAATTAATCCAAACATCACATACCAATGCACTACTAAAATTTTAATTTATATGAATATTGTTATAAGATATATGGTGACTTTTCGATGAATAACAGATTTTAAAAATTACAATAAATGCACTATCACGGGTCGATATTTAAAAAAAAAAGGAGAAAATCTCATACAGAAAATCATTGCATCTATAACATAAAAACGCACTAGTGTGTTATGTTATACAAAATCATCGTGACTGCATCATTTTGCATGATTGGTTCCTTTTTGGAAAATGATATACCGATGCACTAATAAAATTTTAATTTATATGAATATTGTTATAAGATATATGGTGATTTTTCAATGAATAACAGAGTTTAAAAATTACAATAAATGCACTATCACAGGTCGATATTTCAGAAAAGAAAAAAAAAAGAAAAAGAAAGAAAGAAAGAAAGAAGAGATAAAATCTCATACAGAAAATAATTGCATCTATAACATAAAAACGCACTAGTGTGTTATGTTATACAAAATCATCGTGACTGCATCATTTTGCATGATTGGTTGCTTTCTGGAAAATGAGAGGACTGGAGCATTTATTTCTTCAAGCACTGATATTGTTTGCAATTAACCCTCTGGTGCATTGTAATTCTTAACGCTTCATAGAACTAACACCACGGTCCTAAAAAATACTATTTTTAGACCCAGTGTATTATTAATATTAATAATGTTGCTCCTTTTATGTAAAAAAATTCACTGGTGCATTTACAAAAATGGTACGCATTAGCCCTACAAATTTAAGGAAAAGAATCAGCACTGTGATTATTTTTTTGCGTGGCTGGGTGTCATTCCTTAACGAACACCCTCAGGATTTTTTTATATATTAGAACCAATGCATTATGAAATGTAACAACACTAGACCTTTTATATCACTAACACACTGGGAGGTCTATACAAACTATATGCATCATAGGTGCAAGTTTAAATAAAAGCACTAACACAACAATTATTTTCTTCATGCCTCGGTGTCATTCCGGACACAAACGCCTCGAGGACTTTTTTATCTAGTAGAGTCAGTGTTGTATATATTATGCACTGATGTACTTTGGATTTAACACCATGATGCTTTTAGTTATGTATGTAGGCGGATTGGTTTCTATATGTAGTGCACCAGTGCTACTTGTTCCATGAAGCAGACTAAAAAAATCATCTGTTAAAACCTCCAGCCACCCATTTTTTTCCAGTTGTGATGAAGATTTGTTAAAATATCCACTAAAACATATTCTATGACAAACAGATGTATTTTTGAGAATTTTTTCCAATTGTATAACACTAAAAACCTCCATTATAACCTCCTCTAGAAGGTATTTTCCTTATAGTGAGACTTGCAAAATTATTATATGCAAGGCACAATAGCGATCATGAAGATCAGAACAATTACAACTAATTAAATTAATATGGGAAATAATATTGTTATGTATATACAAAAATCAATAAACATATAATTTAATAGAGAAAACTCCTAAGCCTAGATAATCATGTGTGTTGAAAGCACATATGTCATACAATGTAAAACTCATCTATGTTTCGATGAGGCTTGATGCATCATATACATGTGTCGCTTCCCATAATTCCTTCAATTCATATACCAATGCTTGTAAGTAGACATCCATACTTCACTTACCTTCTACTAGGGACTATGAAAACCAACATAAGATGTTCATTCTTCAGGGACAACCATGGGGGGGTATTGTTATTGATCACTACTACAGGTCAAATAGATGTAGGTGTTTTGGATGGAATATGGGTGGGTGCCATCGATGGCTATGTTGAGTCGTAGAATTCATACTTTATCCTTGAATTTTTTGAGCCATGTATCCTATATATGCTTCATGGCTATTGAATCTGTTTGGATTTACATAGCTCCCAACTCACTTCTCTAGGAGGCATGACATCCCTGCAACATAACTAATTCTTTACAATGAAAGAGCCTTTGAATCATTGATATTATAGGCATGTGCCTCAATATCTTATGTTGAGGACCATGCGATTTACCCTCTCTTTTAAAATTTATGGTACCTATCATGCCCACATTTTAGACATATCTCTTTGTTTTCATATTCTCCTATATATAGAATACAATCATTCAGACATGCATGATATGATATGTACTCATCACCCAACATTTTCAGCAATCGCTTTACCTCTTTACAGTTACCAAGTAAGAAATTATCACTTGGAAGAACCTTGTCTTTGAATAACTTGTAGTTGGTGGGAAATATAAATGTACATTGTCAATATTTAATGTTCATAAAATCGATTATTTTTAATGTTGATTGTGTGACAAGATTTATCAAAATATAAGGGACTTGTTCATGGTTAATTACCTCAATATTTCCTAGAAACGTGCATTTGACATGCCAAACATTTCTCTCAATTTTTACAGTAACATCATTGTCCCTAGCTGGGTAGATTTTCACTGGCCGCCAGATCCAAAGAGAGGGGTGGTGGAAGCATATTTTAGTTTTTTAAAAAATATACCAGTGATATGAGCATCATCCCCTATCTCATAATTTTGGAATTCACCTAGAAACATAGTCTTCATGTTAGTCATATCCTGTAAGTAAAAATCTGTACCAACCTCTATTTGTTAGTTGCCTCCATTGCCAGCTTTTGATGAAGAGCTACTATTGTTATAGTAATTCCTAATTGGTAAATCTGGATGTAGTGGGAATTGAATAGGTAGTTTATTCAACCATTCTTGGTATGCTTATTCTCCAAGTTTTTCTCTTAATGCAACCTTCTCTCGATTTGAAATTGTAGTGGGGTGCAATGAAAGATGATAGGTGGGTCGCTCATGATCACTAGAGTCCTAATTTCCAAAAATATTGAACATTACTAACTAAATGATATTAGTAATCACAATGTAACTGGTTTATTGAAATTACATTATACCAAATAATTATTATCATCATTGAGCCACGGTTGTGGTTGGAAGATGCAATGTTAAAATTAGCAGGGTAAAGCGGCTGTCCATTTTCATATACCGACTGCTTTCAGTATGTTGCGCCTAATAAGAGATTCCAACATTCTTGAGTTGGTGGAATATGTTTTGTATATAAACTTGATTTTGAATTAGGATCCTACAAATTTGGATACTTTGACATGGATTAAAAAAAAACAATTAGATAATCAAAACATAAATAAAATATGAACTTGCTAGAGATGGAAAGGGAGATCTCTACAAAGGACTTTTAGCAATATGGAATGAGTTGGAATTTGAATAATTGACCATTTCATATTATGATATTTTCTCCCTGCATTTGAGAAAAATAAACAATATTTTTCTGTGTACATACCTAAAATTAATTTGAAGAACCATATAACCACAATGTGAAATTCAATATAGTTTTCAAACTATTTTTCAAGAATAAGGTGACTTTGAGTGGATAATTTATACTATGAACTACTGTAACTCATGTGGATGCATCCAAAAGGATAATTTGAGATGAATGTTCTATTTTATGTGAAAATAAAAATTGAGATAATTTTTAAAGAATATTGATACATTTAAATAATAAACGCACTGATGCATTAAAATAATAATTGCATCGGTTTCAAGGATTTTGAAAATAAAAAATGAAATTTATCACATTGGTTCATTCAAAAAATTTAGCGCACCAATAAGTTATCTTAATCAATGTGTGTTTACACTGGTGCTTTTTACTATGAAACACACTAATGCTCCAAAAAAATAAATAAAAGAAAAAGGCATAGATTTTTTTTCAAAATGAAAAATAGAAAGTAATTTTTTGAAAACTAATTTCATAAATATAATATATAGACAAATCCATATTCATAATTTTCCCCAAATTCAAAGGAGATAAGCAAGAGAAACATACCCGAGCACTGAGAGCAGCGGAATCTTTCGAAAAAAAACTATACTATCGAAAGATCAAAATTGGAATTTTACCGTTATTAAAAATAATTTTTTAACAATTCTTTTACAACAACTTAAATAATACATTAAATATAGATAATTATATATATTAAATATAAACCCTGCATAGTAAAATTTTACTATTGATTTTACTAAAGAAACAATTCAATATAATAAAATCAATCTTACCTTAACCTTGCTCTCTTATTACATATACGAAATTCATGGGCTTAAATCCCTTTACCACTCAAAATAAGCTTGTCATTTAGAATAGATTTAAAGGGTTTTGTTATTAAAGTATAACTTTGACATATAAAGTGCGGGACACCATAATAAATCAAAACTTGCCTATTTGATATTTTAAAAGATTTGTTTCGATGCAACTGTGTATTAACAACAGGCACATATGCTAGATATCACCATTAAGTCCAAAAGAATTGTGTTTATTTTTTTATGTTTTCATTTTCCACTTTCATGGCGGTGCTTTTATCATTACATATCGCACCGTCATAATTTAAAGTTATTTAAACATAATAATTTTCTCTATAAGTGTTAAATAAATAACACCCTATGGGATTTACTAAATTAAATGCATGAGTTCATTTATGCACATAACCGCATTAGTTCCCATAGCTCTTGTTAGCTTAAAATTATGTTATTTATTTATAAAATATATTTAATAGCTTTTGTATTGAATGGTGCAGGTTTTATATTCATAGAAAAGTTTGAGAATTTTTCAAGTAATAAAAATATTGATCAACACAATGATAGCACACCGAAAAAACCAGAAAAGGTAAGTTGTTTCTAAATTCTTTGCAAAATTATTATGTTTGAAAAATACATAAGTTGAACTAATATGTATTGGTTAGTGTGTGTCATGTAGAGCCACAAAATGAGGATGTTCGATAAGATTCTTTCTCATCTAAGTGCACAAGAGTGTAAAAGCTTGATAGAAAAATTGCAAAAGGATGAATCAGGTGAATAAAAAAATATTATTCAATATGATTTGTCCTTTTTTAATTTTCATGAATAATACACTTAATATTATTAGATAACATCTTTCAAATAATCTATTAATTCACATATGTTTAATTTTCTACAAGGATTGACAATGAAGAAAAAGAATGTCGTTCTACAAAAATAAAAATTATAGAACATGTAAATGATGATGAATTGGTCCTTAGTTAGTTGATCTAGATTGGTTTTGGAGGTTAATGAAATGGGTAAAGATACAAAAATATGAGGGATATCGCGGAATGAATGTATAGATGTACTTACCATTTACAATACAGAAATCAATCCAATGATTCCAAGAACCAAGTTATATTTAAACTATAGGATGAGTTTCCAGAGCAATGATCAATAATACCTATCGGACTTGCAATAGAAAAAACATACAACAACAAAAATAATCATTCAAAAAATTGTTGGAAACCTTTGAGAACTGAGAGGCAGGGTGAATTAGTAGTGTGACTTATATACAATTTTACCTCTTTAAACTTCTCTACTAAATCACGCACCATTAACCAATAACATATCATATCATCACATGAATATAAACAATATAAGAAGCTAAATAAAAAACCATAAGAGAAACAATACACAACAAAAACATCAAACAAAACCACAAAAAAAACATCACACATGAGACACAAGATATTTGGTGGAAAACCCTTGACTCGAAAAAAAACCATCCTTGATGTTGTTGCATTGCTATGAATCTTGTATTAAGAAAAATGTGTCCTTTTACATATATTTTTGACTCTGATCAGCTAGGATACTCAACCTCATTTACAATCAATTGACTCCCATCAGCTAGGAGACTCGATTCTATTGATCAGATTGGAAGACTATGTTCTCACATAGATTTGCAGACTACCATCCGTTGAAATACACCATGATCAACAATTCTCGCCCAACTCTGATTGGACTATCCAACTAACATTGGATTGATAAATTGTTACATTCATTGAAACTTCATAATCATTGCTCCACGCCCATGAAGTCACTGGTCCTCTACTCTATGCAGACCTCGTTTCATCTATTTTCATACTGGATCCCAAGACTTTCTCCTCAACTCAATTCATCTATGTAATATGAACTCTAGTATCAGGACAAACTCATCAAATCAATACAAAAAACCACAATCATATGCTCTCCTCTGTCACAAAATAGTGGCCACAATGCATGCATCAAATATGAATAATACTAACACCAGTAGCTAAAATATCTCACACTTTTCCATAATAACAAACCCTCACACCAAAATATGAATGCTACTTAATATAATCAACAACATAAAACACAAATGGCTGTGTCAAATGCATCAACATCTCTTACAAAAGAAAATGTGAGAATCTCAAATATGGTGCTATACCAAGCTCTCCATCACTACCAACACCTCTGCAACAATTATTTGCTTCTTTGATCTACAATTGGAAGTTCTGAATCAAAACACTGCTTCAACAAATAGATATTCTTAAAGCATTGTCATTAGAGATCATATGCTAAAGAATCTATACTACAGTAGGTATGAATCATTCCTTTACTTCTCTGCGACCTTTTCACTCATATACTGACTCATCCAACCATTAATAACACTATTTTTTTCTTCACATAAAGCTAAAATATCCTCAAAAATTCTCTTAGTGTATATCATGGGAAAATATCATGGTTATGCCAATATCCATGTCACTTGTACCATGGTAATCTACAAACCAATACCAGGGGAAAACACCTTGGTTATTTCAATACCAAGGACACCTATACCATGGTAATATCCAAACCAATACCATGGGAAAATACCATGGTTATGTCAATACCAAGAATATCTACACCAAGGTAATATCACATGCCAACCCACTCCACACACACATACCAATACCATGGTAATTTCAATACTAAGAATACATATACCATGGTAATACTCCTGCAACATCATCATCAAGACAACACAAGGAAACACCTCCATGAACACCATACTACCATCAATATACATCATCAAATCATCAAGGCTGACATCATAAGTTTAACATCCAATTCCAACACAACCATCTCAATGCCTACATAACCAACTACAACTATGCTACAAGGAATACATGAATACATCATCTAGTCTACATAGGATTGAAATCAATGCCAACATGAGCTAGTTGGGATCTGAACCAATACCAAGATCAACTAGCTAGAAGCATGCATGCCATAATGCCAAAAATCTCCACCTTTGGCACTAATGGATCAACACACAAACTCCAGACCAATCTCATCTATCACTCCCCCTTTGAAATAAATGGCAAATGGTTAACACCGTCTAATAGGGAAACAAAATGTGAAACAAAAATAATGTACATCAACAATCATTTATGCCTCTCATATCAGTAGCAAGAAACAACATAATAAACCAATCATCACTCAAAGTAGCATACATATCCAATAACCTCTAGCAGCATGCAACAATATGCCAACATATGGAAATCATAAATAACACCAAGCATATAAGGCACCAACCTAACTCTCCATAGAAACCATAAAGTAGAAAGCAACATCAATGGCCAACATCTCCTCTCCGTTCATATAATGAGGTATAGACCCCAACAATCATGATCATAGCATGAGGTAAATCATGAAATTCTCCAAGCGGATCATAATGCCAACAATGTATGTTTGAAGTAAGTAGGAACAAATAATTATCCCCTTGAGCACATGCCATCACCAAAATTAACTCCAACCTTAAATGAAACGCTTTCATTGCAAATAATGCTTCCTTACCACAAATAGAAGCACCATATGGACCAAGACTCCATAATACCCTGACGAAATGACATATAAAATTGTACATACATGGCTATAGCAACGACATAAGACCCCATACATGACTCACATATGACCATAACAAACCTCATGAGTCATGACTAAATGACCCAAATGTACATACAATAAAAGTACATGGCTTCATGAGTATTTTACATTAATATATCAATAAATACATGGTTTCTATGATAATATCCTATGGACCAATGACTTAATAACATATCATGATTGTTACATCAACATTATCCGATACATGTGGCTACAAAAATGACTCCATGAAATTCCTCCAAAACAAATCTATCATTATGATGACTCAACTCGTTAAATACTAGATCCTCAACCAACATAAAATGTTGAACTAGTAATGAATAGATGGCTATAAAAATCATTATATAATATATCATACATGGCTGGTCCATGTCTCATGTTATCTCTATGTACCTTATGCTCATGAACGCCTTCTATGCATAGATGTACTATCTTTTAAACCAACTTGTTAGTGAAAACAAAAGCATATATATGGCTGAAAAATAAACCCCTTTTCACTCATGAAAACACATAAATCTGCTACAAATGATTGAGTCAAAAACAATGAAGAAAATGCCAAATATCAAATGTAAATCTCATACCATGCATAGCTCTGTGTGAGCTCAATATACCTCCAAGAGACATGATGATCCTTTGGACCTGAATGTGGATTAGGGTGAATGAACTCATAATATGTTGTTGCAACAATCAAGATGCCATACTTCTACCATAAGCTCCCCCTTAGTTTATGCACCTCTTCTGAACTTTGTATTCCTCTAATAAGTATGCAGGAAGTAATCATGGATTTTAGTATGGGATGCTCTTCACTACTTGAAGATTTGTTTCTCATGCTAGATCTATACCTTGCTTGCAATGTGCTTCTCCTCCATTGGTTAGATCTACAATCAAATTCCTTATGACTAAACAGGTTACTTGAGTAACAACAACCATAAAAAACATGATTATACTTGTTGGGAAATCTCCTTTCTTGTTGATACTACTACAAGCTCTATTAATTGGATCTATACACTTTTCTCATGCAGTTAACTACAACATACCCAAACTTGTGAAAGTTGTAACATCCTACTTTATGCACAAAAGGAACAAAAGTTCTTTTCTTGCTTCGAAATTTTACAAATTTGTCACGATCTTATTTTGGAGCAAAATATCTTCTAAATTTAGGTGCTCCTTGAGGTTTTCTTTTATGATGTTTTTGGTTTTACTTATGATCTACTGCTGGTTCTAATTCTTTTTTTCATGGTTGGTACTCTTGCTGCTAGGATTGTTTGATACAGGCTTCTTAGGTTCTTGTTTGTTGTTTCTACCTGGATGTAAACTAGACTCACCCTTTTGAAATCCAAGACCAAATTTATCCAATGGTGATCTCTAGATCTCAAGCAAACTATCGAAGGCCACATTACTCTTCTCCAACTTTCATTTCTTTCTCAAGGACACCACTTCAACATCTAATATCTCACACTTGTTTTCCTTTCCTTAGTGCTTCTTCCTCATACCTTCCTCAACTTTTTCTGATTCTTCCAACTTAATATTTAAGCTAACAATCTCTTCCCTGGGCTTGGCCTCCTTATCGTCACAAATCTGCAATAGTTTTTCTTCATCTTGGGATGTAGTTGTTAGTATAGAAATCTCATCTCTAGGAACCTTAATAACATTGTCATCTTCACCAGGAACTTCAGCATGATTAAAATATGAATCGTCAAAATTATAACTTAACAAAAAATCTTTAATATTTATACCTTTATGTTCATGATTTGATGGTTTTTTCTCATCATTAGTTGAATCACTTTCACTAGTAGGATGCGACTCTTGTGGTTGAGCTTCTTGTCTCTGAAGGCCCTTCTTCTTGTCCTTCTTTTTATTCTTCTTTTTGTTTCTCTTTTTCTCATTCTCCACATTGTTGCTGGTACCATCTCCAAATATGGATTGTAGCTTGTCCCACATTTCTTTGGGATATTTCAAACCTACTAGTCTCTTCAAACCATCATCATGAAAATTCTTGTAGATTATGGATCTAGCTTGCACATCTTGCTGCAAAACTTCATCTGTAATTAGATCCTTGCCACAACCTTCACATACTAATCCCAAAATGTTATATTCACAAGACAAAAATTGATATTTAACATTTATATTCCATACCTTGTAATTTACAATAATGAGGAAGACCATTCAAAAAAAATTTCAAATTTCCACCAATAAACCCTAGGTTTACTCTCCAACAATCAAGATGCAACTGAGAGCCCCACTTTGATACCAATTTTTGTGAACCTTTGAGCACTACTGAGGGAGGGGGGGGGGGGTGGGGGTAAACCAATACTATGACTTATATATAATTTAACCACTTTAAACTTCACTACTAAATCATGCACCATTAACCAACATCATATCATATCATAACAATGTAAGCATCTAAATAAAAAACCATAAGAGCAACAATACACAAAGAAACCATCCAATAAAAGCACAAAAACTATCACACATGAGACACAATATATCTGGTGGAAAACCCTTCATCGAGAAAAAAACCACCCTTGGTATTTTTGCATTGCTCTGAATCTTCTATTAAGAAAAATCTTTCTTTTACATAGATTTCTAACTCTGATCATCTATGAGACTCGACATCATATATAATCAGCTGACTCCCATCAGCTAGGAGACTTAATTCTAACTATCATCTTAGAGACCATGTTCTCACATGGATCTACAGACTATTATCCGCTGAATGCCACAATGATCAACGATCCTCACCCAACTCCAATTGGACTATCCAACTACCATTGCATTGAGAAATTGTTCCTTTCACTGAAACCTCGTAATCACTACACCACACCCATGAAGTCACTGCTCCTATACTCTATGTGAACCTCATTTCATCTATTTTCATACTTGATCCCAAGGCTTTTTTCTCAACTTGATTCAACTCTGCAATATGAAATTCGTTAGTAATAAAATCTCATCAAATCAATAAAAAACACCACAATCATATGCTCTCCACTCTAGCGAAACAGTGGCCACAATGCATGCATCAAATTTGAATAATACTAACACCAACAACTAAAATAAACTCACACTCTTCCTTAATAACAAACCCTCACAAAAAAATATGAATGTTGCATAATACAATCAACAACATAAAACACAATGACTATGTTTCAAATGAATCAGTAGCTCCTACAAAAACAAATGTGAGAATCACAATTATAGAGCTATTACAATCTCTCCATCCCTACCAACATCTCTGCAACAATTCTTTGCTTCTCTAATATCTAATCTAAATTTTTGAATCAAAACACTGCTTCAACAATTAGATATGCTCAGACTGCTACCATTAGAGCTCATACACTAAAGCATCTATACTCTACACTAGGTTTGAAGTATTCCTTTATTTCTCTGCAACCTTTTAACTCATATTCTCACTCATCCAACCATCAATAACACTACTTTTTTTTCACATAAGTAAAACCAAAAATATCCTCAACAATTCCCCAAGTGAATACCACAGGAAAACACCATGGTTATTCCAATATCTAGGACACATGTACCATGATAATCTCCAAACCAATACCAGGGGTAAATATTTTGTTTATGTCAATACCAAGGAAAAATGTACGATGGTAATATCCAAACCAATACCATGGGAAAATATTTTGTTTATGTCAATACCAAGTAAACTTGTACCATGATAATCTCCAAACCAATACCATGGGAAAATACCATGGTTATGTAAATACCAAGGACTCTTGTACCATGGTAAGCTCCAAAACAATACCAATGAATAATACCATGGTTATGCCAATACCAAGGACTCACGTACCATGGTAATATCCAAAACAATACCACAGGAAAATACCATGGTTATGTCAATATCAAGACTACCTGCACCAAAGTAATATCACATGCCAACCTACTCCACACACACGTACCAACATCATGGTAATGCCAATACCAATAATACCTATACCGTGGTAATATTCCTGCAACATCATCATCAACCCAACAAAATGCAACACAATGAAACACCTCCATGAACACCATTCTACCATCAAGATACATCATTAGATCATCAAGGCTGACATCATAAGCTTAACATCAAATGCCAACACAACCATCTCAATGCCTACACAACTATTTGCAACCATGCTACAAGGAAGACATAAATACATCAACTAGTCTACATAGGGTTGCCATCATTTCCAACATGAGCTAGCTTCCATCGTGAACCAATGCCAACATCAGCTAGCTAGAACCATGCACACCATAATGGAAACAAAAGTAATATTCCTAATTAAATTTCTTTTCTAGAATTATATTTATATATTACTACAAAGAATTCATTTATTTTAATCAATTCTATTATATTTAGTTTTCATACATCAATATAGAAATTGTTTATTACATTTTTAGGAAGATTATGACAATACCAAAGGATCAACGAGATGATATCTGAAACATGCCAGTAGGAATGTCCAAGAAAGTGTACAAGTACATGGTCAAATGTATGTGCATAATTACATCACATGAGGAGTCATCTCAACAACAATGTGCTTCAAATATATGTAGTCATTGATTTTTCTATTAGGTACATATAAACAAATAATTTGGCATTAATATTAATTTTCAAGTATTTTCTTGCTAAAAATAAAACAAAATGGAATTCGTTCAACACATAAAACAAGACTACAAGGAAGAAAAATCGTTCTCGAAGTCTAAGGTTTCATTCTTGTATATTTCCTTATAACAACTTAAGGTTTCATTCTTGTATATTTTAAGTTGCTTTACAACAATCGTCATTGAATATGTTTAGATAGGTGTTAACAAAAAAAGAAGAGCCATCGGAAGAATTTATTGACATTGGTGATGAGGTTCATTAATGGGTAAATTATATGGACCTTAATGCCACTCTCCAGCTTACTAAAATCAAATTTTCTCACATTTCTTTATATGTTTTGTTATATTTTGCTTAATGGGAAGGGTAAAGATGAAATTCCATGTCATTTGGTCTAATGTGCATTGATTACAGGTTTTGGAGAAAATTTTGGCTAATTAAAGTGTAGGAACTTGAAGTAGACAAGAAAGATGGATTTAAGGAGATTGGATTTCCCTCCTTAACTCCTCACTCACTCGAAGATTCCTCCACCATATCTCATTAGCTCAGAGTTACAAGCAGCTGAGTCATTAAGATCATTGGTAGCCAAGCTAGTGATAATTGAAGACCAGTTGATCTCGAGTTTAGGAGCCAAGCCTCCCTAAATTTAAGGAAGTTGTTGGTAACTTTAGTTTTATAAATAAGAAGTCTTGGAGCTTCATTAGGATTCGACTTTTTTTATTGTAGCCAAGAGGAATTTTCAAGCTAAGACATTGCGACTGATGACTCTTATGTATTTTTTATATTTTAATGACAATGAGAAGCATTCCATTGATCAAGCACTGAGTTGACTCAGAGGGCTGAAGCTCTTCAGTTAGGGCCCAACCCTAACAGCAGAGGTTCCTCTTTTTGTACATGTATGCTTAGATTACATTCATACTTAGTTGTTGAAGAAATTTATGTTTTGTTAATCTGCAAGATTTTGGATGATTAATTAGTTTGCTTACATTTGTGGATAGTTAGATCTATGGTATCATAGTGACAGAAGACATTCAAAAAAAGCTGGTGAGAGTAGCTTTCATGGGATCATGACTTGAGGGTTCTATTCATCCAACCCGAAAACAGATTTCTTGCTTTGCTGCATAATCTAGGGTTTCTTGATGAGTAGGTCATTGTCTTGGAGTTTCTTAGGATGAGTTACAAATTTCATTTTTGACCTATTATGTTTTGCATTGGTTTCAAAGCACTTACATTCATGAACTTAGCCAGTAGATGCTAATAACTCTGTTTTCTTCCATTTAATAAATATTTCCAATGTATAAATGAATTTTTGCATAAATGTAGACAATAATGTATGTTGTTTCAGGATCTTCTAAATTGTAGGGAGAACTCATCTCATTTTCCTCATCCAATCCTTATCCACCCATGTTTGCAAATTCCACTAAACCCTAAATTCAAATTCTTGTTTTGTAAGCAAAACTCTCAGTTCCGTTGAGAAAATCCAACCATCTAAAAGAATTTGATTGAACCTTGGGTAGTGTTCACCTCCTCCATACCTTATTCCCCCATCATATACCTTTCCCACACTTCATTTAACCTTCCCTACCATCTCCTAATCTTTCGTCTTATTTCTTGTAGTAAAACAGGGCATCCTGTAGTAGAACTAGGACACCTATAGTAGTACTACAGGAAATCCTGTAGCAGCCTGTTTTGAGCCCGAATTTAGCAAAATTTTCATTTAATTTTGGATTAGGCCTCCACTTGGTTTCCATACCTTGAATATCAATCTAGACATCTTCCTCCACACCTTTATCCCCTGCCAAAGAACAAGTAAACATTAGCATTTGCATTCATAAAATGAAAACATTAAAAAAGAGATTTTTGTAAAATTTCTAAATTAGCACATGCATTTAGCAATTATAAAACCCCCTACATTAGATTACATGCTCTGTTAGTTTATATCATCACATGTTATAAATAAGGATAAGTGTTGGGCATGGAATCCCCCCGAGGCATGTTTTGGGGCTCAAAGCCCATGTTTTAACCGAATAATGTTGTAAAGCCTGACAAATTACGGGCGCTGAAGTATATTCAAGTCATAGGGTTGTCCACCCTAGTTTGTAATGTAATTTCAGCCTACCCATGGTCCGGAGACCATGGGATTGAATAAATAGAGCGAGGCTCTAAGTGTAAAAGTAGCGAAGTAGAGGAATAATGACAAGTCTAAGGGATTGAGTCGTAAGTGTCTAAGTGTGTCTTTGGGTCGTAGAGTAGGAGAAGGCCCTGTAGCTGAGTGTGTAGAGGCCTAGTTGTCAACAACTGAGTGTGCGGACCCCTGCAGTTGAGTGTGTAGGGCTGAGTCAAGTTTGTAACCGAAGAAGAGAATAATAAAGAGAAGTTTTATCCAAATTATGTCTATCTGTTCTTGAGTTATTACATGTTTGATATCAATTGAAAATATAATGTTTATTTACTGCGCGCACTTGTATGAATGATTTATGTTGCTAAATATACTTTACACATGCAAGTAAGCTAAGTTAATCAACTAACAGTGGAATACTAGTAAGAACTTGGGTAATAACAATGTTCGGCCCCTGAGTAGGGCTGTGCAAAGGCAGCATCTCAGACTGCAAGGTATGGGTAAGTGTGCACAGTGACGTGTGCGCAGGGTCAAACCGCAAACAACTTGAACTAATCAGACATCTCCAGGGTGTGGAAACCTGGTTCTAGCACCCTCCCATACTAGTTCGGGTGAGACCTCAGTCCGCCCTCTGCGGCCTGTTGCTGAAAGGGCTAGTAATACTGGGATTTGTTTGGCTAAATCAACTCTCAACTTGGGTTAGGCCCCAACAAGCCAACAAATGGTTCCATTGCTGGGACCAGGATCTGCATAAGAGATGTTTGATGTCGTGTCACTAGAATTTGACAAAGAAGGAAATTGAAGGGTAGTTGGATAGAAAAATTCACAAGTTCACGGTTTAGGAAAATAGGAATCTGCGAGTATCGAAGTAACAATGGTTATAGCGCCACATATATACATAAATCCATTTAATTTTTTTTGCATCCTTCCCCTCTGAGTTGTATGAGTGGATCACAAAGCTAGCAAATAGTCAAGGAAGGTGTAGGCTTGACAAACTGATTATGTGGACTCAGAGTTGGTGTACAGACTAGAAGCATCGGAAGATAAGATCGTGCACATTATGGACCATTGGCTCGCTTGAATTATAGGAGATTTCATCACTGAATTCGTGGTAGATACTTCAGTCAGCTACAAAGACATGGAATGACACTTCCTCAAAGGACTGCGAGGTAAGTACATTAAATATTTGAACACTTTGATTAAACTGCTACTGTGTGAAAAGTAGTTTATGCGAATAAATTGATGTTTGGGACTACGCGAAGTGAGAGGATCTATAGAAATGATGGTAGCGCAGAGATAGAAACTAGCCCCTTGATTTTGCCTCTGTAAGAAAGTGAGGAAGAGCTTGTGAAAGTTTCACCAAGAAGTGCGATCAGTTTGATAAGGCAACGAATTCCACGCATACCACCTCCACCTACACCACCACCAGTTTCACCATCTTCACCCCCATCTCCACCCACACCACCTCCGCCACCACCACAGTTCAATATGGCGAGTGCAATAAAGTTGTCGGTGTCCAAAGGGGTAGGGAATGAAGATTCAGACCAATTAAGTGAACAAATAGAGATTTTTGAAGAGCCTATTAGGGAAGAAGAAGAGACCATTCCACCAACTTACACCATGGCTGAAAATAGAAATGGGATTGGAGATAAAGAAGGAGATGAGAATAAAGTTGAGGGTGCTTTTCCCATCAAAGAAACTAATGGGGATGCTACGATGAATAACATAAGCCTCTCTTCACCCCTGATTATCCACCATTACTAAGTGGCTCCATACCACTAGTAGGAGGTGTAACTGACTCTTATGTCAGTTTAGGTACCGGTCTACTGCAGGCTTCTTCCCTCATGGGTTACTTTCCTCTTCAACTATCAAAGGTTTCACAGATGGTCAATATGATTTCATCTATTCCTCATGAAGAGACCAATCGATGGATCATACCAACTCCTTCAGACATTGACACATACGGAGAGAAAATGTCGCTGTCACTAGCTGAATCGACCTCCCAAGCCATTCAATTTGCATTTGAATCTCCAGTCACTTTGGTTTCGGCTAACGGTACCACTGCCCCTCCCATAACCACTCCTTTTGATCCACTCAATCAAGTCCTAGATATGGATGAAGCTATTAGAGAGATCATGAGTTTAGAAGAGCGACCTTGGGAGGATTCGCACCATCATGTTTTGATATCTAATTTGGACATGATGCCTCTTCAAATCCTGTTCCCTGACATACCAGAAATCATTTCCTCACCCTATATGATCTTCCAAACTTTGGAGGTGGAAGGAAACATGAGCAATATTTCAAAAACATTTCTCATCGATATTTCTGTCATGAGAAGCATCATGAAAAACATACAGATTGGAGCCAATCACAATCCTGAGGAAATTGTGAGCTTCACTTTCTATTTTAAGGACTTCCATGGTGTTTTCCCTTAGTCTTATGAGGAAATGCATGGAATAGACCCTTCTACTATCAAGCATGAGATCAAGGAAGATTGAGCGTTATTTTTATAGCATTTTTCTTGCTCGTTAATCCGAAAAATCCTTGAGTCTCCTTCTTCAAGCTCATTAAACTACCACAAAGAAGATCGAGCATTCTTTTTATGGTATTTTTCTTGCTCATTAATCCAAAAGACATCGAGTGTCCTTCTTTGGGCTCGTTAAAATACTACAACGAAGGATAGAGCACTTTTTGAGATATTTTATTGCTCTTTAAAAAATATAAACATCTTCGAGTTTTTATCGTTGAGCTCGTTAAATCTATGCAACGATAGTTAGAGCACTTTTTGAGATATTTTATTGCTCTTTAAAAAGAATAAACATGGCCGAGTTTTCATCGTTGAGCTCGTTAAATCTATGTGATGATAGTTAGAGAACTTTTTGAGATATTTTATTGCTCTTTAAAAAATATAAACATCTTCGAGTTTTCATTATTGAGCTCGTTAAAAACCATGCGACAATGGTTAGAGAACTTTTTGTGATATTTTATTTCACTTCAAAAAATAGAAACATCTCCGAGTTTTCATCGTTGTGCTCATTAAATCCATACAACGATGCTCTGAGCAACTCTTTTTTGATCTTTTTCCAACTCATAAACTGAAAAAGACCAAATGAGCATTCTTTTTAGGTGCTTTTTTCTCGCTCTTTAAACTATAAAAATCCCTAGCTTAGTATTTTTGCTCATTAAAATTGATGAAGATGACTTGAGCATTCTTTTAGGTACTTTTCTCACTCATTAAAACCAAAAAATCCAGAGTTTTTGTTACCGGGCTCGTTAAAAATATATGGCAGCAGCAAGAGCACTTTCTTTTTTGGTACCGTTTCTCGCTATTAAATAAAAAAATCTCCAAGTTTTTCCCCTGCTTCGAGCTCATAAAACTATGAGGAAGGGATGAGCCATTCTTTTCCCTCTTTTTCTCGCTCACTAAACTGAAAAAGATACCCTTAGTTTTCTTCATCTGACTCACTAAACATTTTGATGAAGGTATTGAGTTTGTCATCGCGTGACTCATTAAAAATTCATGATGAAAAATGAGTTTAGTCCGTCGCCTCGTACTCATAACAAAATGAGGTCGACATCTATTGAAAAAAGGTTTCTCTTTATCCAGGTTCAATAGATTAATTAACGGAAAAGTAACTGATCTGGGTATGCTATTAACCTTTTGTCACACTTGGTTAACAACTATGACAAAGGGACCACCATGGAGTTGCACTTAACGATATTTTCAGACTCTCTAAATATGAAAAGACCATTGAGTTGTCTAGTCTGGACTCTTTAAATTACACAGACAAGATATAGAGTCGTTATTTTTACGATACTTTTTAGACTCTTAAAACATGAAAAAATCGACGAGTTTGCCTATCTAGACTCATTAAACTAATCAGATAGGGCAAAGAGCCATTCTTTTTGTGATCCTTTTCAGGCTCTTTAAACATGAAAAGATCGATGAGTTTGCCCGTCTGGACTCATAAAATTAATCATACGGGGAAAGTGGACAATACAACTATATTCTGTATTAGAAAGCATGGTTTGGCAGTAGTCGTTCCCTTGAACATGGTACTCTCTCAGATAAACCTTCCTTTTGATGGCCTCTCAATATGAACCCTACCATTCTATGAGTTTTAGCCTATATACCTTGATGTAATTATGTCTCTGTATCCTAACACTTTGTAGTGTTCATGAGTCTAGTGTTGTCTGGTTAAAACCATTGTCATGCCTTCTATTTTTCAAGGGTACCCATATGTGTCCTCCATCAACCAGTCAAACATATCCTTTCATCATGCCCTCCATTGTTTAGACCCAGATGCTCAAAATATTCCTCAAAAAACAAAATCATTCTTGTCCCATTTCATGTCAATTGATGTAGGACACATCATTTCCTACCTTTTGACAGGTTTCTTCCTATCGACTTCAACAATGTATCTAGGAAGGTAACCTAGAAACACATTCAGTGCCTTGGTACTTGCAGACATTAGTGGTAGGTTACCTTGTGTTTCATCAGGGGTTCCCATTATTGGCTCCTATTTAAGCGATTCTACAGGTGTTCGACGACAAAGAAATCTTTCACACTCGCTAGTTTGTACTATGCATCTTGGAGACCATCACCATTATCGATGGCCTTCCTCAAATCTATTAATGGTCTTCATTATTGACTGGTAATCAGATGATTTCGTGCATGTTTGACATCAACAAATATTTTTCACATGTATCGATCTATGTTGTTCGGTGAAGCGGAAATCAAGACCTTGGGTAGAGGCTTGCATCATTCAGCCTTGTTTCCTCTCCCAAGCTATGGATATTGTTTTTGGAGACAGTTGTTTCAGGATGATTCTATTATGACATTGGATCCACTTTGTGCTTATCGGTGGCCAACCTCATTATATCTCTCCAGAGAATATTGCTCTGACATAGCTACTGAGCATGGGAATGCTCGACTCAAGACATGATTTTAGCAGTTTTATATATATGTGTTGTATCAGGTTTTCCTTGCTGCCCAAAGCTTCTCTCTCTCTCTCTACAAATTTTGACAGAAAATTACGGTTTTAGTAAAGTATTTCAGCCATCGTCGTTGCATCTGATCTCATACTTTAGGGGGCATCTGTTATACAACAAAATGACCTCCTTATCAACTCAAAGGTGAAAGACAGCATGATTGAAGCAAAGAACACAATTGCAGGCATTGGCTCCACACCAACGCTGGTTGCACACTGTGAACCTGCTTTATAAATCTTGTTACCAAGCCTAAGGGTGTGTTAGTGACCCTGCTAAGTCAAGTTGTTAGACTAGGGGCAACGTTAGTGAAACTAAGGGAAGTTCGATGGGTCAAACCAACGAATCTACTCACAAATATCTAGATATTTATCCCAAAATTTTCTCAAGAAAAGCAAGGAAATTCCCAAAAATCAAACTATTTGGGGAAATTCCAATTTGAAAAATAAGGCAAATGGGAAAGAGCTAGGAAACAGGGTAGGTTCATTGCTTTTGCCCTAATGAACTCTATGAGGAGCTTGGAAACCCTAACTCGATTGCTACATTAGTAGTGAGAGGACCCTTTTGAAAGAGGTCAGAGCATTTAAAAAGATAGCCTGCTAAGCTGTTGAACATTGACTCAAATCTGAAGAAGTGAGCTAGAAGAGAGAGAGAGAGAGATGAAGAAGGGGCAAGGGAAGACTAATACAATGGATGGTTGTAATCACTCTTCCATTATTAATACATAAGTACAGTTGTGCTCCCTACTCCATAGTGTTGGCAACATTATTCATTGAGTTATTCATTTTGATACTTGTTTAGATGAGTAGTTAAGCTATATACAAATATATGTTCATTGTGCATTCTTATATTAGTTTTCAAGATTGTATGCTGTGATTGTGTTTGCCTTTCCTTTATGCAGGAATTGATTTGGAGCCGACTTTGAGGGAATTCCTCTTGGTTTCATTGCAATCTCCAAACAAATCTAGAAGGAGACTTGAGCTAATACTCTTTCCATACTTTGTTAATTGATATTTGATAGATGAACATGTGTATAACTCGGTAGCTTCTGCAGATAATCTTATAGTCTGTCAAAGGTCCCAGGAAGGCCTTCGAGGGTAGTTTTCATTCTCCATACACCGTGCATTTTACCCCATAGCAACATTCCCCCCCTCAATGATAAATCCAAAATGAACGAGGAACCATCTTCCAATTTCTCAATTTGATCCTCAAAAAGCATGCGCCTGCAAAACTACCAAAATTAGATGCTGAAGAAACTCAAATCTGAAGAGAACATGAGTCAGCTGCATGACTGATTCATCTCTGAATGTCACTTGACAACTCCATCATGTGCCAAGCCACAAAAGGATCCAACTGTCCTTTGCTTGAAAACAACATCAGGTGTCCACTGACACAATTTGATGAACACCCATTGGCGTATTTGCTGATTATGATTGCCCACTGGCTGATGAAGATGCCCATTGGCTACTTCGCTAATGTTGTCAAGACATTCAATTTGACAACCACTTGTCAATTTAATTGACATTTCCCCCCCTTTATTAGCTTAAATGAGAGGCAATATTCTCCAAATTATATCTGAACTTTGAACTCCCCCTCCTGTAGGTGTAGGAGAGTTTCACTGTTGTACTCCCTCATTCAATTGCATGGGAGTACCATCTTCATTTGAATTGTTGGCTGCAATATGTGTGAGTGAATATGATTGTAAAACTTGTACAATATTCTAGCTATGGATGACCATTCCCATGGATCAATCCATGAATAATCGATCTTTAATTTGGCAGGTTGGTCGTTTGTGTAGCATTACTCTGATGAATGATTCTGCTTGCCATAATGGTGACAAGGATGGAGATCAAAACATTGATCTTCCAGATGACCGGTTCTTTGACAATAAGAACATGTCGGTTTGTCTGCAACTTGAGTTTGCATGAATTTCTGTTTATCTGTACTTTTAGTTTGTGTGCATTGATGTTTATCTGCAACTTGCAGAGAACTTGCTAAGGTGATATGTTCAAGTAATTCAACATTGATGAACTGAATGGGCTTTGAATAACCAGGGATATGTAAGTTTTTTTCATCTTTTTCATATCCTAATCTTGGTCGGTTTCGATTACTTTGAATTTCTTCCCATGGCTTGATGATGGGTTTGGAAGAAAGTTTAACTGGAACAACTTCAACACTTGAAGCTGGTTGGATGAATGAAGTTGAATGATTAGCTGTCTCTGGATTGGTTAATGACTTGGAAGCAACACGCTTCTCTTGCAACTTATTTCTCTGCAGTTGCGATTCTAGTTGAAGGAACTCAATCGTTTCATGTGCATGTTGAAGATGCACTTGAATGTCAACAAGAGTGACTTTGCTAATGTGCACCATGTTGGTGACTAATGATAATGTTAAATCGTTAATAATTTGGGACAACTAAATGTGTGTTGCCATGTTAGCTTTCTCACTTTGAATTCAGGCTCGCTGGTACTATTGCTAAAGCTAATGCCTTAAACACTTGAATTTTATAACTTGGTTTCTTGAACTCTTGATTTCATGCTCGCTTGATGACAATCACTTTTCTTGAATGCTTCACTGACACTTTGTGAATGCTTCAATCAACTTCACGCTAGCTCATTTGTTGTAGATGTCGTGCTTTGAACTTTTGCACTTGATTTTGACATGTTTGCGTGCTTTTTTGTTTAAATGACACGCTCGCTTGCTTGGTTGTTTGAATGACACGCTCGCTTGCTTTGATTGGTTGAATGACATGCTCGCTTTCTTTGATTGTTTGAATGATGATTGCTTTCTAGATGGCTTGCTTGAACTTGCTTGATTGATCACTGCACTTAGTGATGCACTGAATGTGCTGAAAAATGATGGGTGTCGAACACTGTCGAAAATGCACCCAAATGACAAATGATAAATTCAATGTTCAAGTAACAACTGACTTAACTTAATGATGCACTTTAACAAATCAAATGAGAGTGTTGGTTACACGCGAAAATGCACCCTGACAATTCAATTAAAACATTGCAAGTGATACAGAAAGTTTTCATAATGTTGATGTCGTTTGGACTTGAAATGCTTGAGTGTGTAGCATCCTTAACTTGATGGCATGAATTATATGTTGTGAAATGTTGTTTCAGAAGATTGCTTTTATCAAGTCGATGATGTGATGCTTTATGCTTATGAACTTAATTGATTATGTGCATGCAAGTCATTCATGTGTGTACCATATTAGAAAGATACCACATGAAGGTTAGTGTAAAAAATAGACACAAAACAAAAACAATATCAAGAAGCATGCGCCATCACAAACATACACATGGTGTACCTAAGATCCCCTTATTCAATTTCGGGTGGATCTAGGACACAATCACCACCAAAAAGATATGTTTTCATTTAAGTATGGGAGTACATCAACCTTCACCTTCACAACAATGTGAATAAAATTTCTCAAACAATGAGCATGCCAAGCTCACAAATTCTTGAAGCAACTTGTCTTCAAAAATAAAAGTGCAGTCTGCTAAAAGAATTTCTTCAAAATACAACAATGAGCTTCCTTTTAAAAATCCTCACTTATCACTCCAAATTAAAAAAAAAAAAAAATGTCGTATCTCTCCAAAATAAAAATTAATTCACCTAATGCACTAATCCTTTTTCTTATGTGATTGGATCTTAAATGTGTCAGGTGGATTCACTAAGTCTCGCATGCTCTCAATATGAACAATTTCATTTAGATTGAATTCAATATAGAGTATGCAATCTCATACAAAAAACTCCATTGATATCCCTTTGAAATATAACAATTCAAATTCCAAGCATTTAATTACCCATCAGATTGATTTTTACTCAACCATAAATACCCCATTACCATCATGTTTCCAAGCTGCATTTCTATTGATCTGGATGCGTGCTACCGAGAAATGCTAGCTATGGCCCTTGGAATAGCAGCGCTTTCTGTCTTTGTTCTGTGCAATTTGACAGGCCCACATGCAGATTTTCCAAGATGTCGTTCTTGCTACTAGTTCAATAGAAGATCCTTGATGAGAGGTCTCGTTCTTTGCATGAATGACTTCAAATGGAAATGGGAGACTCTGAAACATTTTGGTCAAATTAAACAATGTAATTGAATATTGAGGGAACACATTAATTGATACTGAGGCTTTAGATATAGTAGCGGCATCTAATCTAGCAACAAGTAGCCATCCACCATCAACTTCGTCTTCTGCACATGACTTTCTGCATCTCTGCATTAGGTCTCCTCATTTTCTGCTCCTTGTTCAGATCTTTGTCATTGTAGAGTTTAGCAAACTGAAATTTGAAGCCAAAGCACTGCAGCCTGTATGAGATTTTACAAAACTAAACTTCAAACTCATGAGATTTTTTAGAAATTCACTGTTGTAGCTTCAGTAATTTGTACAATATTTTAATAAATTGACTAATTCTCTACAAAGTCAGGAGGATTATCTTGAATTGGAAGCATTTCAAAGGAATAACATCACTTCTTGTAGCAAATATTGATGTCTCTACAAATGAACATTCAAACCTCTAGGTCGATAGCTATCCTAGTCTCTTCTTTTAGGTGATCCATTTTGTAACGATCTCTTCTATTCTTAACTGTAGAAAAAAACTATGCCTACCTAGTATTGTGGGATGCTCTAACACCACCATTGTGGAGTTTTGTTGGAATTCATAAGCATTGTGGGTTTGAAAAAAAACATACAATGGTTGCTAATAGAAGTGCAAAGAACTGAGCGGGTACAGGGTAGGGCCGAGGCCATCTGAAAATGGAGCAAAGTGATGTAGTAACAAACAATTCACTACATCTCCTTTGCAAAGCTTCCTCACATTGTTACCAGAGTAGTGAATTTGGCGACATAAAACAAACCGAAACAACTGCTAAAGAATTTTTGAACGTTCTAGAAGATGTGGCAAAGTCTGTGGAAAAGCGCACAGGGTATTGAAGAAATTAGAGAAATTGCTTGCAGAGTCATGTGTGAGTGTTGTAGTCCTTGTGAAATGATGTTTGCACTCTCTGAGGAATTATCTTCCAGCTACAACAATGAAACGTTAAGTTCTTTCCTTCCTCTTTTGCATGGTTTCACGATAATAATTTTGCGAATTCAGTGGAGGTTTGTGGAAAATATAAATGTAGCATTGCCAATAGTTATAAGAGCTAGAAAAGTTGTGGTTTCTAAAGCAATTGATGAGGACAATAAATATTTTGTTGCAAGAATTTTTGAAAAGTTGATAGCCATTTCCACGTCTATGCGGGAAGTTTGTAATAAACAAGTGGTGGATGAGAAGAAAAATCAGCTTCGGTCCATCCTGGGTCTCTATGTATTTTAGAAGAATGTGATTATGGATTCAGTGGCCAATGATGTCAAGGGTTCTCCATTCATTAACGCAGTAGTTAAATTTTTTTGTGTTCATACAAAACCAAAATTTTCACTTCCATGGTAGCGCAAGTGTCAATTTAGCTCGAATAGCAGTGGGTTTATTATTCATGGACGTAGAGTGCTGACAAATGCCCATTCAGTAGAAATAGAAATCTGGATCTTAATTAAAAGCAGAGTGATAACATTTTTATTACAATTGATGGCAAACATCTAAGCTAAATTTCTTCTACCATTAATTTGAAAGGAAACTGCACCTTAATTTGAAATTTCATCTCAGATCATTGATGAAGAATTTGTGGTGACCTATCGTTCTTTGTTGAGGTAGCTTATGTGCCAATGGCTCCCTTTTTTCCACATACTCTTGTTGCACCATCTGTCTGAATCAACTCTTTCCAAAAATACGTTATTCCTCTTATAGCTGCTACAAACAAAAACGAAACTAGTGGCTATGCTAAAAGACTTTGTATTGCAGATTATGGTCTTTATCTTTGCACTCTAAATCCTGACGACTACTAGCTCTGTTGAACACTCCTTACATAGGTTCCCTCGGAAAGATCTAATACCACATGAAGAAAACTCAACAAACTAAAATAAAATACTCACACACATAAAATAAATACAATAAAATAAACACTAAGAAATATAGAAAACTAGACATGGTGGAAAAGGCAGAGAGCCATCATGTCTTCTCTCATGCTCATGTATTTCTCTCTCTTATTCAAATAATTTAATAATACATTTAGATACATGAGAAAGTGGTATTAAGATAGTGCGTCTATCTTAGACTCACTTGGTTGAGACATTTTCTCAACTTACACACTAATTTAGGAGAGCTAGTTGGAGAGAATCTCTCATCCAAAAGCAGACTCCTTAGTTTGAAGAGTTCTCATGATTTTATTAATTTAATTTAATATTTGGATTTATTAATTGATTATTAAGAGAGTGAGGTTAACAAAATCTATCTGTTAAAATCCTTCTTCTCCAATCTATCAAAGATGTCACCATCTACAACAAGTTAATCAAGGAGTAGTGTTTCAAATATTCGAGAAGGAGAAAGAAAGACACCCCTACCATTAATTTCATTGGACAATTATCTGACTTAATGCTGGGGTAGGTGATTTGCCCAAAGTATCTAGATCCTGGAAGTCATGTAGTCCCCCATAACTTGATCGATCTTGGGTCTGTCATCAATGTCCCCCATTGATGGCACCATTGTTCCCCATAACTTGATCGATCTTGGGGCTGCCATCAATGTGATGACTAAGGAGACTATGCTTAAACTAAATCTTCAGGGATCACTAAGAAAGACCACAATTGTCCTGCAACTTGCAGATAGGTCGACAGTTTCTCCTAAGGGAGTTGTTTAGGATGTGATGGTCTCCATTGATTCTTGGGAATACCCTGCTAACTTCTTAGTTCTCCAACCTAAGACCAAGTTCAATGGTTACCCTCTCATCCTTGGGAGGCCATGTTTAGCCACTATCGATGCTTACATAAGTTGCAAGGTTGGGAATATGACCATTAAAAATGGGAATCTGTCCAAGCAATTGGTCATGTACCCTCCTGCTCAACCATCTCTGGAGCATGACTTACCTTTATGGTTAGAAGGGGAGGAAGAAGATGAAGTCTAATCTTCCCCAATATATACCCTAGATGCTACTATAGGAGGGGGGAAACCTGGTGAAGCTGACTTGATTGAGAAAATCCTCCAGAATCAACCCCCCAAAACCATGTACCTTGAGGAGTTAGTGAAGGAAGCCAAAGATAACCCTTGGATTGATCTATGCTTAGCTAACTCAAGCCCTAATCATTTCAAGATGATAGAATTTGTCCCAGAAAGAACATTGAAAATCAACCCCTCTCTCTTTGTACCTCAAGAAGAGGAGTTATGTGACATGCTAAGAAAGCATTTGGATGCCTTTTCCTGGAGTTACAAGGAGATGAAGGGAATGCACCCTTTAGTGTGTACTCACCACATTTACATCAAGGAATGATGTAATCCAATCTGTCAACCTCAGAGGGGAATGAACCCATCCCTCAAGGATATAGTCAAAGAATAACTGCAAAAGTTGTTGGATGCATGATTCATTTACCCCATCTCAGATAGTGAGTGGGTGTCTCCTCTGGTTTTGGTTCCAAATAAAAATGGAAAGTGGAGGATCTGTGTGGATTACCGAGAGCTAAACAAAGCCACAAAAAAGGACTGTTTCTTCTCTTTCTTGGATGGATTCAGTGGTTACAATCAAATCCAGATCAGCACACAGGACTAGGATAAAACCACCTTCACTTGTCCTTGGGGTACCTTTTCTTATAGGGTCCTTCCTTTTGGTTTATCCAATTCCCCTTCCACTTTAGAGAGGGCAGTCTTGAGCGTCTTTACAGAGCTAGTCCATGATTCTGTGGAAATTTATATGGATGACTTCACCCCCTATGGGTGTGATTTCTTGGAGGCTCTCTTTAGCTTGGGAAAGGTATTAAACAAATTCATTGAAATGAACTTATCTCTTAGTTTCAAGAAGTGTGAATTCTTAATGACTGCATGGACAGTTCTAGGTCACTAAATATCCCAGGAAGGACTGCAAGTAGACCCAAATAAGATAGCTATCATAAAAAGGCTCCCTACTCCTCAGAAGTAGAGGTGTTACACAAAAATATAATCACCTTGATTATTTGCAGTTGGTGTAGGTCTATCATTACCTATACCAGCTTCCTAAGCAAGTCTTAAACCTCAACTCTTCAAGACAAGCTTTAGAAATGAGAGAAAGACATCAAAAAAGCAATGTAACTCTGGTTCCGCACTTTCTCTTACTTTTTCCTGCGGGCCTGCACCTTTTGTTCAAGTTATCTGCGTACTTATATGCTCTGTATGTAAAGGGGAGGGTGCGTACCCCTGTAAAAGTGAAAAGGCGCAATCTTTATCTTAAAAAACTCATCTTGGGTTAATTCTAGAGTTTTCTAGAAGCATTTGGTACGTGGATTGTTCGCTCCAAGTGGTTCATGCATCCCATGAGAGGAGGAACTAATCCCTTGTTGAGAGGAGCTATCCCTTTGAAGGAGGACTCTATCCCTTTGAAGGAGGAGCTGGTAACTGATCTCCATTGCACTATAAATTGAGGCATTGGGTCAGTGGCCAGAGAGGTTAGAAGCTGAACTTTTGAGGGTAAATGCTAGTGAAATCAAGACTTCCTATTTGAGCTTAAGAGGAGAGATCACATACCTTTTTGGCCCTATTAGGGAGTGAGTGAAGCTTGTCAAAGTAGAGGAGACTTCTTGTTGGACCCTAGAAGGAGCTTGTACAGCATCAAGGCAAAGGTTGTAGGTTCTTTTCTTTTGAATTAATACAATCAAGCTCATTTTTCTCAACAAGTATCTCATGTTATTTGTTTCATGGACTCCTTGACTTTCATGTTAAATATGTTTTATAATATTGGATATTCAGGTGCTATTTAATTATTTGCCTTGTTTGTGCTTGCAGGTTTGCGA
>APFE030542651.1:23978-46036 GCA_000404065.3 Pinus taeda | reverse complement strand
TCAAGGCAAAGGTTGTAAGGTTCTTCCCTTTTGAATTAATACAATCAAGCTCATTTTTCTCAACAAGTATCTCATGTTATTTGTTTCATGGACTCCTTGACTTTCATGTTAAATATGTTTTATAATATTGGATATTCAGGTGCTATTTAATCGTTTTCCTTGTTTGTGCTTGCAGGTTTGCAACAAAGGAACTTACTTGGATCAAAGGAGTGAAGGCATCTCCAAACTTGCGTTGGACATGAGGTAGGCCTTAAACACATTTGTTTGCCATTATTTATAAAGCTCATTTAGAGAAAGATAGTGTCTGGTTGGTTTGTTTGTCATTAGGTCTTCTTTAGATTCTAGGAAGGTCTGTCTTGTCCGCAAGATCGACTCATTCCGCGTGACAAGAGGGATTTCAAAAGTTTCTTAGGTTTAGATGGATATTATAGGAGATTCATAAAATACTTCAGCAAGGTAGCCTCACCATTGTTTGGACTATTGGCCAAGGACTCTAAATTTGTATGGTCAAAAAGCTGCCAAGAGGCCCTAGAAACACTAAAGGACAAGTTGACTACCGCACCTATACTCTAAGGCCAAAATTGGTCTCTTTCCTTCCACATACATGATGATGGCTCTCGCAAACCTATAGGAGCAGCTCTGGGTGAGATAGATGACAAGCTACCTTTTGCCATTTACTTCATTAGCAAAAATCTGTCCAAAGATGATTTGAACTACACAGTGACTGAAAAGGAGATGCCATATGAGCATTTATTCACCATTTTAGTTCTCTCTCTATGGTTTGCTAACATAGAAAACTAATTATTAGCTACACAGTTCCCTCCAAATATGTCCTCCAAGGAAAAGAGCATAATTATAAGGAAAAGTTCCCCATTCACTTGGATTGGGGGCAATCTGTTCAAGTTGGGGCTAGATCAAATTTTGAGAAGATGTGTCATGGAGGAGGAAGTTTTTGACATCCTTATGGCTTGTCATGATGGGCCTTTTGGAGGTCACTTTGCATCCGAAAGGACAACATTCAAGGTACTACAAGTTGGCTATTACTAGCCCACTCTCCACTAGGATGCAAGAAGGTATACCAGCCAGTGTGATCGGTGCCAAAGAATGGGGAAACCTACTCCCAGGGATGAAATGCGTTTGCAAACTCAAGTTACTTTTCAGCCATTTGACAAGTGGGGCATGGATTTCATTGGGCCCGTTGATCCTCCATCAAGACAGAAAAAGTACATCATTTTGTGCACTAACTACTTAATAAAGTGGGTTGAAACCAAAGTTGTCAAGGTAGCCAAAGAAAAGAATATGGTTGAGTTCTTAAGGGATAATGTGCTTTACAAGTTTGGATACCTTAGAGAGCTAGTCATTGATCATGGCACTCAATTCACCTCACACATGATTGAAAATTTGTTAAGCCAGCATAAGATCAAGCACAGTAAATCCACTCCTTACCACCCTCAGTGCAATGGACAAGTGGAAGTCAGGAATAGAGCATTGAAAGCATTCTGACAAAAGTGGCTAGTAGTAGCAGGGAGGATTTGGCAGACACACTAGTGGAGGCCACTTGGGCCTACAATACAACTTGGAAGACAACCACTGGCTTCACCCCTAATGATTTGGTCTATGGGAAGAAGGCTTTTCTCTCCATTGACTTTGAGTACAACACTTTAAGGATGGAAGCACAATTGGATCTAGATGTTACAAGGGCACAACAAGAGAGGTTTCTCCAACTAAATGGGTTAGATGAATTCAAGATGCAGGTCATCCTGCACACAGAGGTGACTCAAGCACAAAGATAGGTTTGGCATGACAAAAATATCAAAGAAAAATTATTTCAAGAAGATCATTGGGCTTTGCTGTATGAATCAAGGTTCAAATATTTCAAAGGCAAGTTGATGACCAGATGGTTGGGCCCATATGTGATAGAAAAGTTCCATGACAATGGGGTTGTTCAGATAAGAACCATTAATGAAGGAGGTATGCCTTTTCTTTTCGATGGGTATAGGTTGAAATTCTACAAAATCCTTTATCAAAGAAGGAGTTCATCAGTAGCATCAGTAAGCCAGTAATGGTGATTGAAGGATTCTAGGATTCCATCTCACCGTTGAATCTTTGCAAAAAAATAAAAAAACAATAAGAGACCCAGGTGAAAACCCCCATGAGGCACTTGAGGCCCACTCTTAGGTTGAAAACCTCTTTGAGGTAGCCCAAGAGTTAAAAAAAAAAAGGGACCTTGGGTGAAAGCCTCCTTTGAGTGCCCAGGGTAGGCAACCGGGATGAAAACCTCCTTTGAGGTAACCTGGTTGTCTTTCAAAAAAAAGAGAGAGAGAGAGCAAGAGCACAAAAATAATGGTAGCGACTTCAAACCTGCCCACTCATAGAAATTCTGGTTTTTTGCGGGTTTTCAAAAAGATAATGGACACAAAGATTAGAGGGAAACAATCCATACAAAATCCCATGTTTTTCTTCATCCGTTTCATCTCGTCGATGACCCCCATGTTCATTCATCCATACTCATCTCCAACAATATGAAAATCCAAATTTGAAGCAATTTTGTGACTTCTACATGATTTCATTTAGTTACAACAGGAGTTTCTTGTAGTTACTATAGGAGTTTCCTGTAGTACTATAGGAAGTCCTGAAAATCTATAGGAAAGGAATTCCGATGGAAAAATTATGATGCATACCTATTTTGGATAAAAAAATGAGGCCATTGACTTCACCACATTTCAGTTAACGGCCTTCATGACCATGTCACCCTCTGTGTCCATAAACAAAATCTACCTAAAAGAGAAAAAAAAAGAAGAGAGAATGAAAAAAAAAAGAAAAAGAAAAAATAAATATCAAAACAACATACCAACAGTATCCTACCTCATCTACCACTCCATGGCCACACCTTCCACTCATTCAAATACCTATTCACCCTCCAAGCAAAGAAAGGCCGCAAAAATTCAAAAAAAGGTAGCTATAGGATTTCCTGTAGTAGTACTACAAGAAAACCTATAGCAACCTAGTTTGAATTAGCAATAGGCTCCAAGCCTAACCTTCAACACCCATGCACTAGAAGAGGAGAAGCACAATCGCAGGCACCATGATACCTCTCCAAATCTTAGGAACAACAGAGGAAGCTAGCACTTGCACATCAACAAGAAGACAACCGATCAGAAAAATAAAATCAACAAAAAGAGCAACAGATAAGATGTACCTGAAACATGAGTGCAACAAAGCCACCCTCCAGCATTCATCAGCAAGGCAAAAGGAGCCACAGGTATGTCACCTCATCCACACTCTCTCATCAATACAAATATGATTAAAACTATAGGAATATGTAGGAATTTGGGTTTATAAGCGAAGGTGGCTAGTTAACCTAGCCACCCTCAACCTGATAACAAAAGGTTAAAGTGATAGTCAACTGGACACGTGGCAAGGTCACATCAAAAGGGAATAAATTGGACAGGTGGTTGAACTACATTGAACGAGAGTGAGTGATGATTATGAGGAAGGGTTGCATGATAACTAATATTGGGAACAACAACCCAAAAGGAGAAATACATACTCAGCCATCCAGCAATCACTCAATGAAATCAACCATAAATAGAAATATTCCCTAACTTTCATGCAAGGTATTGTTGATTTCGAGATTTTGTGAGCTGAGACCCCCTCTAGGAGCCATAGAAAGGAAAAGTTATTCTCGGCCATACTACAGTGAGCACCTACAAGAAACAAAGAGAAACTACAGGAAACAGTGAGGAAAGCTAGTCTCGGCATCCGATAGTGAGACCCACAGGCAGACTACAGGAAACCGGGAGGATTGTCAAAAATGTTGTGAGGGGGTATGTAGGGCCAACAATTTAAGAATTCTCCTCAACCAAGGCATTGCAGTGAAAGGTAGGTTCCATATCCTCTGTGCTTTCATTTAGAAAAAGAAAGAAGTTGTCATTTCTTTTAGTGATTATAGTGTGCATAGAGATAGGCAGAATTATGTGGAGGATTGTGTAGAGTAAAAGGAGAATTGTAGTCATCACCCTCCTAAACTCTAAACCCTCATCAGCTAGGGAAGATCTTAAGCTATAGCCACCAAAACTTCATACAAACAAATTAACAGAGAGAAAATATGGCAGGGGCTTTCAACAAAAGGGAGCCCACCAGAACAACTAGAATACATCAATATCCTCTTGTGGTAGAAATCTTTACAAGGCATCAATGGTTGGGATTCTTCGAGCTACTTAGGGTATATGATGATGATATAGCTAGGGAATTTGCAGTGTGACTCATATCTCTAGCTAGAGTCAGTGCCACTGTTGTAGTGAGAGGATTGTTAGTGACAATTACCCCTGAAAGCATTAGCATGATCACTACAATTCCTCTAGGGTTGCAATAGAGAAAAGAAGATAAAGCTAGCAACACTCTTGCCAAGAAAACTTTTTGTTAGAAGGAGAGGAACCAATTGAGGACAAAAATGGGATTATAAGGGGGAGCATTCCATATCCTTGGGATGAGGTACGATATCACATTCTAAAGAATATTTCTTGTGAGGGTAGACTCAGTATAGTCTATGGTTACTAGTTTAGACTCCTCCATGAGATGAGATTTGGAGAAGAGTTAGCTCCTCATAAAAGACCTAGTGTGCCTTACTTTTTGTTGCAATCAATAATAGACATGAGCATCAAAGTACAAGAAGGGAAGCATGAGCAGCTGGCACATTATGGATTGATCAAAACTCATACTAGAATATGCCCTAAACAACTTAAGAATCCCTATTATGTGGTCAACATTTGCAGACATGAAGAGATAAGATGCAATTCAAGCCATTGAGTATGAAAGAGACACTACTTCTAGTGGCGAAGAAGACGGAAAAGAGCCTGAAGAATAGGAGGCAAAAATAAATGAGACAAAGGATGAAAAACAAAGTACGGAAGAAGCACAAAAGGATGAACCAAGTCCTAAAATACGTAACAAGGAAGGAAAGGAATCTCCAAGGGTGTCTCTGGAGCCCACAGAGAAGGAGGCAGTTCCTGCCTTAACTGCTCTAAGTACACCTATCAAATCAAAAGGAAAGAGGTAGAGGCAGACTCCCCTATAATTTAGAACAAGGAGGAGCACTAGGATAAAACAAGGGAGACCTAAAACACCCACCAAGATTCCTATAATCATAGAGGACTCACTAAAATAACAAGAGAAGTTAGTCCTTCTAAGAAAGAGAGGTGAAGAAGGCACAACACAGCAAGCTTCCCCAAGGTCAACAATCACCTATGTTAGGAGGCCTATCATCAGGTCAACCTCAACAAAACAAGTTAAAGAACCTTTGACCCCATTTCAAAAAGGGGAAGGTCTCATATAGGAAACACAAATAGGCCTACAGGAAATAAAGACAATCCTACAGGAAACTTTGTCAAAACTAAAGGAAACATAGAAATAGGATCAAAAAGAACAACAAAGGAAAAGGGAAGGAAAAGAGGAAGCAACCCAAATACAAGGACAAACAGTTACTCAAGAGACAGTAAAGGGAGAGTCCCAAGAGCTGAAGGAAGCTAGCCCAAAGCCAAACCTCAACTCCAATTACAAATTCATTGAGGGGGGCAGAGTAATACCACAAAAAAATTTCCATCCCTCTATTCTTTTAGCTTGAAAAAGAGTGAGAAAGGAAACATTGTTGGATGTAAATTTATAAATTAGAAAGTGTGGAGGATGCGGGCCATGTGGAAGAAAAGATGCTAGAAATGAGCAGAGAGTTGAGTAGCATAAGAGACAGGGAAAGAGTGATGAAATCTCAACTAGAGGTTGAGAACACATGGCTGAGGAGGCAAGTATAGGAAAAAGAGAGAGAATTGAAAACTATGACAAGTCTCTCCACGGAGGCACTCTAGTGTAGGATGACAAAAAAATCATATGCCTTATACCTCAAAGAACAGTGGTTGCATTTTCATTTAAAAACCTTAGCACAACAAGGAACTATGCCTTTCCAAGACTATAGTCAGTTCATTAATCTCTGTGACCAAAGCACCCTGGAGGATAGGGCCAAGGTATCTAAATTCTACCTACATAACTTGGCCCTAATAGATTTGAATGTGTGGGACCCCAATCTAAAGCTAGGGGAATTACAACTGATGTCCTTGGCATCATGGATGAAACATGAAGAGGCTAGGACTAAAGAAGTGAAATGGGTATTGGAAAGAAAAGAAACATAACCCATTTACATCAGAGGAGAACATAACAACTCCATGGCTATCATTAGCACCCACAACCTCATTGTCAATGATCCCTAGCTTGCACCAAGATACCTAGCTACACAAGAGTAAGAAGTCGATCATTTTGAGGATACTTTGAGGTTGCTAGGGGATGAAATCCAGCATGCATGTCAAAGGAGATGGAACACCTTACCCTATAGCCTAAAGATGAGGGAGTATCATTCCCCTGAAAGAATGAGGGATGCACTAGAAAGGACCCTGTCATATAAGAAAGAATTGTAGAGACTCAAAGTCAACTAGATTGGCTTGAAACCTAGTCCACCATTACTCTTGGGTATGTTAGAAGGAAGAAAGGAAGAAGAAGAGAGCAAGTAGTGGGAGGAAATAGAGAAGCATGCAAGATTTTATCCACAAGAGCAGGATACTACAATAGAAGCCTGGAATGTCAGGGAGGCCACCAAAGCAATGAAAGACATTAACATAGATTGAGTTGCTCAGAGGATGAACAACACTTTCAGTAGGGCATGATGACGAGGCTCATCAATGGTAAATTATATGGACCTTAGTGCGACTCTCCAACTTAATAAAATCAACTTTTCCCACATTTCTTTACATGTTTTGTTATATTTTGTTGAATGAGAAGGTTAAATATGAGATTTCATGTCTTGTGGTCTAATGTGCATTGATTGTAGGTTTTGGAGAAAATTTTGGCTAATTAAAGTGCAGGAACTCAAAGTAGAGAAGCAAGAGGGATTTTAGGAGATTGGATCTCCCTCCTTAACTCCTCACTCACTCGAAGATTCCACCACCAAATCTCATCAACTCAGAGCTACAAGAAGCTGAGTCATTAAGATCATTGGCAGCCAATCTAGTGATAGTTTAAGACCAATTAATCTCGAGTTTGGGAGCGAAGCCCCCCTAAATTTAAGGAATTTGTTGGTTACTTCAGTTGTATAAATAAGAAGGCCTAGAGCCTCATTAGGATTCAAATTTTATTTTATCCAAGAGGAATTTTCAAGCTAAGACATTGTGACTGATGAATCTTATGTATTTTTTATATTTTAATGAAAATGAGAATCATTCCCTTGATCGAGCACTGAGTTTATTAAAAGGGTTGAAGCTCTTGGGTTAGGGCCCAACCTTAGCAGCAAAGGTTCCTCATTTTGTACATGTATGCTTAAATTACATTCGTAGTTAACTGTTCAAGTAATTTAAGTTTTGTTAATTTGAAAGCATTTAGATGGTTAATTAGTTTTCTTCCATTTGTGGATAGTTAGATCAGTGGTATCATAGTGATAGAAGACACTCTAGAAAAGTTGGTGATAGTGGCTTTCACCTCATCTCCCTTATGGGATCATGAATTGAGGGTTCTATTCATCCAGCCCAAAAATAGATTTCTTGATTTTTTGCATAATATAAGGTTTCTTAATGAGTAGGTCATTGTCTTTGAGTTTCTTAGGATGAGTTACAATTGTAATTTTTGATATCTTAAGTTTTGCATTGGTTTCAAAGCACTTCCATTCATGAACTTAGCCACTAAATGGTAATAACTTTGTTTTCTTCCATTTAATAAATCTTTCCCATGTATAAATGAAATTTTGCATAAATGCAGACAAGAAAGTATGTTGTTGCAGGATTTTCTAAATTGTAGGGAGACCTCATCTCATTTGCCTCATCCAAGCCTTATCCACCCATGTTGCCAAAGTTCACTAAACCTTAAATCTGAATTCTTGTTTTGTAAGCAAAATTGTCATTTCTACTGAGCAAATCCAACCATATTAAAGAATTTGATTGAACCATAGGTAGTGTTCACCTCCTCCATACCTTATTCCCCCATTAGATACCTTTCTTACACTTCATTTCACCTTCCCTACCTTCTGCTACGGTTTCAGCATGTTTCCTGTAGTAAAACAGGGCATCCTATAGTAAAACTAGGACATCCTATAGTAGTACTACAAGAAATCGTGTAGCAACCTGTTTTGAGCTTGAATTTAGAAAAATTGTCATTTAAGCTTGGATTAGACCTCCAATTGAATTCCATACCCTGAAGATCAGTCTAGACCCTCTTCCTCCATACCTATCTCCCTTTCCAAAGAACAAGTAAAGATTAGCATTTGCATTCATAAAATGGAAACATAAAAAAAGAGCTTTTTCTACAATTTCTAAATTAGCACATGCACACAACAACTATAAAACTCCCTAGATCAGATTCCATCCTCAGTTAGTTTAGATCATCACATGTTATAAATAAGGATAAGCTAGGTGTGTTTTGCAAGCAAAAGGTTTCAATGAGTAGCTAAAGGATTTCATGTCACTTTACAAGCATCTTCCAATTCAGTCTTTCATTCCTTAAAGTAGGAATCATTCCTTTTCTTTGATTAAGGATGATTTTCCCTTCTCTATTTAGTAGTCAGACTTCTTCTAGTCAATAGAAGACTAGTTTGAGAAACCCTGGTGGTCTATCACCGCAGTTGAAAAGTGACAAAGAGTAGATCATTACATATGTTTGTGTATACAACAATGTCACCTCCACATTTGTACGAACTCTAGGTTGATGAAGTAAAGTTGTTAGCCCCAGGAGTTGCAACATTCTTGCTACAATACTGGCACTCATCAATTGGGTTAAATATGGGTTGTGAGTATATGTTGGCATATCAAAACTTAATTTATGAATTTGTAAGTATATTTGATGTTTTACTTCTTTGGTTTTATAATTAATAGAACAAAGAAAACCTTTATATTAAATTTATGATTTATTATGGGTTATAAAACTTATAGGAAACAAAGTAGAGAAGTAAGCCAACATAAGCGTTATTGAAACAAGGCATGAGATTTGGTTTTGAAAAAATGTGAATAATTTAGGACTCACTTCTTGATATGGTACATTTGTTTTAGATTTACATTGATGTATATCATATATTTCTATTTTAATTATTCCTACTAATGAGATACATTCATTACACTTCATTTTTATGTTTGTAGATGAAACTTGAAGAACATGAAAATAATCAATGTAATCAACAAAACATTCATCCAAATAACGCAAGTCATGGAAGTAGTTTGAGCACCGACAACAATTTCAGTGAAGATTAATGATCTATTTGGATATTAATGCAATTTTTTGTATTTTTTGAAATAATTGTCTGTGAAAATCAAACGTTTTGTTTACTATAATGGACATAGTGTCCCAATTGAAAGATAAGGGATTATCAAGAACTATCCCATTTTATATGACAAAGAGCCTCTTATTTATATATAATAAAATACATCTTAATTTACTCTATTGTGTTGTCCAATGCCATTATGAAATGTTAAACCATTCATTAAATATATGGATGATTGTATATTATAATGAAGAGATGGGAAACTTGATGATATAACAAATTAATCCAAACATCATATACAAATGCACTAATCAAAATTTGATTTATATGAATATTATTATAAGATACATGTCGATTTTTCGATGAATAACGAATTTAAAAAATCACAATAGTTTCACTGTCACATGTTGATGTTTCTAAAAAAGAGATGATGAATATCGGGACATTGTATATTAATGTGCACCGCTCCAAATACGAGTGTTTTTAACAACGATGTTTACAATAATAAAAATTGGTGTTCTGGTGTGTTTGTAAAATAAACCTACACTAGAAATATATACATTTCATACATTGGTGTGATTTGCCTTTAACACACCAATGCATCATTACCTTTACTGCACCAATGCATTAGATTATGTAAAAGAACCAGCATTGCAATATTTTTTTTGCCTGCCCTGGTGTGTTTTGTGAAACGTATAGCACCGGGGATTTTTCCAATACATAAACACCAGGAATCATACTTTTGAAGCACAAATGTTGTTTATAAAACTCATCACCACTGGTGCATTGGTACGCATAACTACCTTGTGTGTTGGAGAAGATAAAGGCACCAAGCTGCAATATTTTATTTTCTGCCTAGGTGCCCTCCCTAAAATAACTACCCGGGCCTTTTTTAAAGGAGATAAGCATTGGGGCAATATACTTTCCATGCACTGGTGTTGTTTGCATTCAACACCCCAGTGCTTGGTAGCATAGATTGTACGAGGTAATGTTTTTATTATTATTAGGGCACTGGTGCTTTTACAAGTTTAATGTAGTGGTGTGTGAAACGTTTGTTTCCAATCTTAGTGCTATTATTTAAATTTACAGCACCAATGCTTTATATTAGTAGTGCACCGGTGTGATATTTCCAATAAGCATAGTGCTAAGAAAACATCCACTAAAACCTTAATCTGCCTAGGTTTTTTAGTTTGTGATGAATTTACATTATCAGCTCTGCGAAGAGGAATCAAATATTTTTATGTGCAAATATTTCCTCAAGTTTTGTATTTACAAAAAGTTTGCATCTAGAGAGATTTCATTATTCTTTGGGCTTGGTAGATCTGAAATTAAGATTGATATATACTAGTAATTAATGAGATTTTTGTATATGTATGTGCTTAAGGATACAACTTGAGTGGGCCTAATGGTTAAGAGCATGTGTTTCCTCATAAGAGGTCACAGGTTCAAAACCTGAGGGGGGTAGAGTATGTATGCCTTCGTAGACTTAGCAGTCAAATCGCTGCACGGAGGTGGGTCCCTTGTCCCATAAACAAGGGGGTCTCATACACCAATTTGGTGTCTGGCTTGGCTGTGACCTTAAAAATAGATATTATTATTATTATTATTATTATTATAAAATTGGTCTATCAAACTTTAAACAAAATAAAAATTAATTACATTCCTAGTGACTTAAAAGTTTAAGAAAATTAAATTTATAACACATATTTTGAAATTAAATTTTAATCAAAATAATATTATTTTATTAATTTTTAAATAAAAAACTAAATTCTTAAGGAATTTAGACTTCTGTGATCCATAACATTGTTTAGAGAATTTTCGGCGAAATCACATAAATAATCATTTGTCAATGCGTTTCAAACCAACCAGTATGGTTCATCGTGATATAAAAAAAGAAAAAAATAATTAAAACAATTTTAAAAAATTATATATATGAAGATACCACAAAATGTTGCTTCCTATTATATATAAACCGAGAAAATAAACCAAATTTAAATTAAGTATAGAAAAAGTAAATAAAATATCATTAAATTATATTAAAATTATTAAAATATAATTTTTTTTTACCGTAACATAGAATGGAAAATAATAATAACCTTTTATTTTATTTCTATTAATTAAATAAAAGTTGGCATATTGGTTTTCGAAAAGTTCCGTATTATAGGTTTTTAAATTTACTTCCCGGGTTTTAAAAAGAAATACATATATGAGGTATTTACGTTTTATTAATACATTTTAATTAAGAAAAAATAAATTAATTAAATTTTAAAAATTATTTATTTATTTTTATTCTTTTAATTTAAAGAAGATTTGGCATTAATTTTCGTAACTATCACTATAACACCAAGAGTACATCCAACAATCTGCAAGGAAATATACTAATTTTTTATGATTTTGGCAAGAGCGAGGACTCTAGCTAGTTGGGAGTCTACTCCTTGAGATGCACACCATAGCAGGACAATATACTCAATGTGATTTGGGCACTGACCTTGTGGGTTTCACCCAACGAATCCAACTGCCTCACCACACATCACCGTATAGATATGAAATTAAATTATTATTATTATTAATTTAATTTTAAAGTCATTTTTATGCTAGACACTAAATTGGTGTATGTGACTCTCTTATTTGTGGGACAAGGGCATGCTGTAGTACTCAACAACTCCCCATTTAGTTTTAGTTTAGTTATACAATAAATAATGGGGACCCTTTGAACTTTAATAAAACACTTTAGTTCTAATAAAGATAAGACAATTTTTAAATTTTTGTAAATAACCCTCTTTCATAAAGGCTTCATATATCGATACTTATATTTGAGGATTCAAACCTTACAAGTGTTATTGTTGGAAGAACTAGTGGAAGGTCAATTGTGTAAGTGTGACTTCAACCACACTTAGTGATCAATCAGTTAACTAATCAATCATCCCAAAATAATTGTTGATGCAGAGAATTCGAGTCACCCAGTTGAGATAGAGATTCCAAGGTAGTGTACTATCAGTTGTAGACTATTCCAATGTGTATAAGTGGTGCATGTAGACAGAGGATCAATCTAAAGGAAATGCACAATTTAAATTAAGGAATTTCCTAATTAATAGGGGGCTAATTCCTCAAGGAACAAAGTAAGGAAATAGGAGCATGGTGGATTGAATTGGTTAAGTACTAGCCATATCAACCATTCAGTAGGAGAGAATAGAATTTCTTTTGTAGGTTGAGCTCTGGCATTGAGCTAACAATTGTAATAACTTCTCTTACTCACATGATTAATGAACACAAGGCCAAAAGGGGTTTTAAGTAGTTTCTTTCCCTTAGATAAATTACTATGCATGTGTGATATTTCTTCTTGCATGTTTATGATTTGTGTTCTTGATTGTGAATTGAATTCCACAAAGTAGTAGAGTAGATTTGGGTCTCGTGATTTAGTAAATTTCATGAATAGTTTCAAATCTACACCATAATTTCTACAACAAGGAAATATGATCTCAAGCAGAGGCAAAATTTGACTAAGTTTGGGTTAGAGCCTTTTAGTGAGTAGAGAGATAGGTTATGCACTTACAATTTGTGCTCAAAGGAGAAAATCAATTGTAATAAATCTCTATTCCTCTGATTTAATGGAAGAAAGCATTGGGGTTTTTAGCAGTTTTCTTTCCCTGGGAAAAATACTTGTTGCATCTGTGTGATTCTTATTGCATGTCTAAATTTTTTGTTCTAGATTGTGAATTACTTTACAGAGAGCAGTCGAGTGCAATCTTGATTAAAATTTCATGAGAAAGTGAAAATATACATCGTAATTTCTACATGCTATTAGAGCGGGATTCACATTAGAGAAGAAATTTTGAAATGATTCATCAAGAGTTTCGAATTTGATGTTCAATACAGTAGGATCTCTTCAGATCTAAAAAGATGGCCTTCAATGAAATAATGTTAGAGTATGCCTTGGAAGGAACCTCTAGTTTTGTTTCGTGTAAGGATCGCATGGAGGTGTTATTGGATGACAATCGCTTGCTATAATACATCAAGACAGATGTTGCAAAACCATAAGTACCTGATGCCAAAAACCTTTCTTAGTGGAATAAATATGTATCCAAGGAAAGGAGATTAATATTGGAGGGCTTGCAGGACCAAATTTTCACCAATATCCACGAGAAATAAACTCCTTGTGAAATGTGGCGAGCAGTGACAGATTTGTTGCAGAACAGTAGTGACCACAGGAAGATGGCACTCAAGGATAAACTTCAAAATATCAATATGCAGAAGAATGAAACTATTCCATAGTACCTAAGAAGGTTCACACAAGTTCGTGATGAGCTTGCAGGATTTGGTGTTACTATTTCAAATGATGATTTGGTAAGTCTAGCCCTTCTGGGCCTTCCTAAGAGTTGGTAAAACTATCAAGATTTGGTGAATGGAAGGGAGAAACTACCTAATTGGGAGCACTTATGTTCTAATTTGATAAAGGAGGAAATATGACGGAACACTAGAGATGGAACTTCATCCAAGGGTGCAGATAAAGAAAACTTTTCATTAGATGGAAGGAAAAGAAGGGAAAAGGGAAGAAATCTAAATCCAAACCAGAATCCAGTCAAGGGGTCAAGAAGGAATATTTGTCCAAATTAAATCCTTTCATTGTCATGAATTCAGAAACTATTCCATGAAGTTTCCACACAAGACAACAAGAAAGAGGACCTCAAGAGGAGTGGTAGGTGAAGCCTTGGATTCACAGTTCAAGCTTGAATTTACCCTATCACATGCATGGCCAACACAGTGATGAGGAGCGTGTGGTACATGGATTTAGGTGCATTGTTCCACATGACGAGGAATAAAGACTTCTTTAGTGACTAAGTGTAAAAATACTTGTAGATGCAGATCGAGATGGGGAATGATGGAAGGTATAATGCGATCATGGTTGGTACAGTCACCTTCCAAAGGGAGTCAAGCTCCCCGCTTAGGCTCAAGTATGTCATGTTTATTTAAGGCCTAATGAAAAATATCGTCTTTGTTGCAGTTTTGGAAGACTCTGGTTGTGATGTGATCTTTAGCAAAGGAAAAGTATTCTTGAGACACAGAGCGATGGGACAAGTGAAGAAAGTCGGGGTTCATGTGAAGAATATGTATAAGTTAAATGTGGAGGATTGTGTTGCATTAAGCACTAAATTGGAGAAGGTGTAGAGTCACGATGTCAATGAAATTTGGCATAAAATACTTGGCCATTTGCATCTTTTCGCCATGAAGATTATGCAACAGATAACCACAGGCCTCCCCAAAGAAGCACTTGAGCAACAGGATGTATGCAAAGGATTTACTTTGAGGAATTATAAAAAAATCCACCCTCCATGATCGGGACAACACAACAAATGCAGTGTTTGAAAGGATCCATTCTGATGTCTGTGGACCTTTCTCGACAATCTCCACTGCTAGGCACACATATTTTTTTATTTTTATTGATGACTTGACACGAAAGTGCTTGATCTTCTTCATGTAGCAGAAAGATGAGACATTTTCCAAGTTCGTAGAATTCAAGGCATTAGTTAAGAAAAAAATTGGCAAGAGGGTGAAGGCTCTTAGGAGCAATAACGGAGGTGAGTACATGTCTAATGAATTTTAAAAAAAAAATCAAAAGAAGGCATTTGACGAAAGTTGAAAACACCCCAGAACCCACAATAAAATGTGATGGCTAAGAGAAAGAATCATACCATTGTGGGAGAAGCGAGGGTGATGTTGCGTGACCAAGTCCTACCTCTGCATTTGTGTGCTGAAGCATGCGACACAGTAGTATATTTGTAGAAACAGATTCTTCATCATATTCTGGGTATTATTACACTGAAGGATGATTTCTTGGGGAGGAAGTTAGACGTGTCGCACTTCAGGATTTTTGGAGCCTATCTATACTTCCATGTCCCCAAAGAATCAAGGAAGAAGGTAGAGCTGACAACGAAATTGGGTGTATTTGTGGGTTCCAAAGAAACTCTCAATAACTACCGTGGGTACTTTCCTTCCCTCAGAATGATATTTGTGCAAAGGAATGTAAAATTTGAGGAGAAAGCCATGTGGTGCACCATGAGAGAGAGCTTCAAATCCCACCAGAAGAGGAGATTTTAGCTCCAAAGGAGTAACCTTGAGAAGTTGTGGAGTAGAGAAAAATTGAGAAGTAGATAGTGGAGACAACCACTTGAGAAAAACCATCCAGAGAAGACAGGAAAAGGAGTAGGGAAACTGAGAGACTTGTGCAAGATGTGAGGGAGAATGTTGGTGCTCCTTCAAATTAGCGCGGGTAGAGAAGGTAAATAGATTGGTACCCTCGCTACATGGCTCTAATGACTAAGCTTATAGAGACTGATCCATCCTCTTTTGAGGAAGAAGTAGAGAAACATGTATGGGTTGATGCAATGGTTGAGGAATATGAATCCATTATAAAGAAGAGTGTTTGGGAAGTGGTCCCAAGACTAGCTGATAAATCAACTGTGGGTTTGAGATGGATCTTCAAGGTAAAGTAGGCAGCATACGAAACCATAGAGAAGTAAAATTCTAGATTTGTGGCCAAGGGTTACTCTCAAGTTAGGGGAATTGAGTATGGGGACACATTTTCTCTAGTAGCAAGCTACTCATCCATTACATTAATTTTTCATTTAGCTGTGTAGATGTGGAGGAAAATCCACCAAATGGATGTAAAAACAACATTCCAGAATGGAGTTATTAAGGAGTAGGTGTACATCAAGCAACCACAAGGTTTTGAGACTTCTGATCAAGAGACCCATGTGTGAAAACTCAAGCGAGCATTGTACCATCTCAAATAAGCACCCTGTCCTTGGTACATCATGTACGATATCTACCTCGCCAATTTTGGCTTCACCAAAAGTGCAGCAGATGAAAACATCTATCATATTCTGGTAGAAGGTAAATTGTTGATTATTGTCTTATATGTTGCTGACTTGATTTTAACTAGTGATGAGCAACTGATCGAATCTTGCAAGGAGTACCTTACAAGAGAATTTACAATGAAGGAAATGGGTCTCATTCACTACTTCCTTAGATTGGAAGTATGGCAAGGTGATTGGGCACTATTTGTCTCTCAAGGAAAGTATGCAAATGATATACTACATAAGTTCTTCATGGAGAGTTGAAAACCCATGGAGACACCTCTAGTGACTAATTGGAGGAAGGAGGATGCTACTTTAGGTGAGGAAGTGGATGTTATCATTTATCAAAAGATAGTGGGTTCACTGATGTACCTCGTGAACACACAAGCAAATATGTGTTATGCAGTCAACCAGCTGAGCGAAGCTATAGTTAGGACAACCAAATTATTTTGGAGGGAAACTAAGCATCTTTTACAGTACCTCATAGGCACTAACAAGTTTTGACTATGGTACAGACGAACAGAGGGAGTGAAGTTGTGTGGCTTCATAGATGAATATTAGGGAGGGAGTCCATAATACCGAAAGAGTAGATGAGATGGAATTTTCAGTGTTGGTTCTGGAGTTGTTTCTTGGTACAATAGGAAGCAAACATCTCTGGCGCTCAACTCGGCAAAACCATAATACATAGTTGTAAGTAAAGAAACATGTGAGGCAATTTGGATGAGAAAAATACTTGTTGGATTATTTGATCAAATGATGGATCCAACTTTGATCTACTGTGATAATTAGAGCTGCATCAAGCTCCTTGAGAATAATTCTTTTCATGATCGATCTAAGCATATAGATATCTAGTATCACCATTTGCGGGACTGTGCGCAAAGGAAAATAATGTTGTGATAGAGGAACAAGATGCTGACATTTTGACAAAGGCCTTGTCAAGAGGTAAGTTTGAGTTTTGTAGGTATAGGATGGGGGTGGTTGATAATCCCTTTCATGTTGAATGGGAGTGTTGAAAAATGCACCAAGAAATTCTCAATTTGATTTTGCCTTGATTAAATTAAGGAAATTTGAATTTCCACATTAGCAAGAAAATTGGAAGATGTTAACTTGTGTGACATGTCTTGTGTCGCCCATTTTACTCAGTGAATTTGAGTTGGAGGTATTAGAGTTTAATTTTTCATGTATGATTTCTAATTTGTAGCAATCAAGGTCAATTGTCTCGAGTTGTTTTTAGTTAAACTAGTTCCAACTTTTGGAGGAACTAGTGGAAGTTTAGTTAAGTAGTGGGACTTCATTTAAACTCATTGATCATCTAGTTAAATGATAAATCAACCTAAGATAGATAGTGCATGCATAGAATTTGAGTTTTGTAGGCCAGGTGGAGATTCCAAGGCAGTGTAACATTAGTTGTAGGCTAGTATTAAGTTTATAGTTGTTGCATGCAGTCGAAGGATCATCCTAAAGGAATTTCGCAATCAATTTGAGAAATTTCCTAAATAATAGGGGCCTAATTCCTCAAGGAACAACACAAGGAAATAGGAGCTCAAGCAGAGGAAAATTTTGACTAAGTCTACATAAGAGTCTTTTAGTGAGCAGAGAGATACATTATGCAGTTGTAAGTTGTGCTCAGTTGAGCAAAGAAATTGTAATACATCTCTATTATTTTGATTTAATGCAAGTAGACATTTGGGTAAAGTACTTGTTGCATGTGTGTAATTTCTTATTGCAGGTCTGATTTTTTTTCTAGATTGTGAATTATTTTCCACAGAGCAGTAGAGTAAGTTTGTGTTGTGATATTGATTAAAATTTCATGAGAAACTAAAAATATACATCGTAATTTCTACATGGTATCAGAGTAGGATTCACATTAGAGAAAAAAATTGAAGTTGTTTCTCAGGAGGTTTGAATTTAGATTTCAGTGCAGTGGGATCTCTTCAGAGTTGAGAAGATGGCCTTCAATGGACTAAGGTTAGAGTATTCCTTGGAAGGACCTATAATTGTGTTGCATGGAAGGATCACATGGAGGTGGTATTGGATGACAATGGCTTGCTAGAATACATCAAGATAGATGTTTCAAGACCACAAGCATTTGATGCCCAGAACCTTGCTCAGTGGAAGAAGGATGTACCCAAGGCAAGGAGAATAATATTAGAGGGGGAACAGGAAAACATTGTCACCAATATCCATGGGAAAGAAACTCCTTATGCAATGTGGAAGACACTTACAGATTTGCTCCAGAAGAGTAGTGACCATAGGAAGCTGGCGCTCAAGGATAAACTTCAAAATATCAAGATGCAGAAGAATGACACTATTCCACAGTACCTTAGTAGGTTCAAACAAGTTCGTGATGAGCTTACAGGAGTTGGTGTTACTGTTTTAGATGATTATTTGGTAACATTATCCCTTCTCGACCTTCCCAAAATCTGGAACAACTATCAAGGTTTGGTGAATGGGGGGGAGAAACTACCGAATTATGAGTGCTTATGGTCTACTTTGGTACAGGAGGAAATAAGGTAGAACACCAGAGATGGGACTTCCTCCAAGGGTAAGGATGAAGAAAAATTCGCATTGTATGGAAAGGAAATGGAGGGAAAAGGGAAGAAATCCCAATCCAAACTTGAATCTAGTCAAGGGTGCAAGAAGCAATATTTTTCCAAAATTGAATGCTTCCATTGTCATAAATTTGAGCAATATGCCACAAAGTTTCCACATAAGAAGGAAATAAAGAATACCTCAAGAGGAGAAGAAGGTGAATCCTTTTCTTCACATTTCAAGATTGACTTTACCCTTATCACCTGCATTTCCAACAGAGTGATCGGGAGTGTGTAGTACTTGGATTCAAGTGAATTGTTCTGCATGATAGGGAATAGAGACTTTTTCAGTGAATTGGAGGGAAAAGACTTGAAAATGCACAATGATATGGGGGGTGATGGAAGGTATAAAATGATCGAGGTTGGTATAGCCATCTTTCAGGGGGATTCAGTCTCCCCCCTCAAGCTTAAGGATGCCATGTTCATTCCAAGCTTAAAGAAAAATTGTCTCTATTTCAATTTTGGAAGAATGTTTTTATGATGTGATCTTCAGCAAACGAAAATAATTCCTAAGACACATAGCAATGGGAAAATTGAAGTAGATCAGGGTTCATCTAAAGAATTTGTACAAGCTAGACATGGAGGATTATGTTTCGTTAAGCACTAAGGCGGAGAAGGTGTAGAGTCGTGATGTTAGTGAATTTTGGCATAGAAAACTTGTTCATTTGCATCATGGCGCCTTAAATATTATGTAGAATATAACCATATACCTCCCCAAAGGATCACTTGAGCAACAACATGTATGAAAATGACATACTTTGGGGAAGTACACAAAATCCACTTTCCATGGTCGGGACAACAAATAACATGTACTCCTTGAAAGGATCCACTCTGATGTCTATGGACCTTTCTCAACAACATCCACTACTAATCACACATATTTTTTCATTTTTATTGATGACTTCTCACGGAAGTGTTGGATGTTATTCATGCGGAAGAAACATGAGACATTCTCCAAGCTCGTAGAATTCAAGGCACTGGTTGAGAAAGAAACCGACAAGAAGGTGAAGGCTCTAACAAGTGATAATGGAGGTGAGTGCGTGTGGAATGAATTTAAAAATTTATTTTCGAAACAAGGCATTCGATGAGATTTGATAACATCCCACAAATCACAAAAAAATGGGGTGGCCAAGAGAAAGAACCATAGAATTGTGGGAGCAATGAGGGAAATGTTGCATGACCAAGGCCTACCTCTACATTTTTGGGCTAAAGCATGAAACACAACACTCGATTTGCAGAATCAGAGTCCTCATCGGATTCTTGGCATGATTACAATGGAGGAGGATTTCTCAGGGAGGAAGCTAGATGTGTCACACTTCAGGATTTTCGGAGCCTCTGTTTACTGCCATGTCTCCAAAGAATTAAGGAAGAATCTAGAGTCAACAAAAAAATTGAGGAACTGCCCACATCTACCATGTGTACTTCCCTTCCCTCATAATTACAATTGTGCGAACAGATGTTAAATTTGATGAGGAGAAAGCCATGCGGTTCTCTCTTAAGAGGGAGTTTTAGATCCTACTAGAAGAGGATCACTTAGGTGTAAAGGAGGAACCTTAAGAAGTTGTGGAGAAACCACAAATTGAATAGCAAAGAGTGGAGACAACCACTCAAGTAGAACCATCCATAGAAGGTAGGAAAAGGACTAGGGAAGCTGAGAAACTTGTGCAGGGTGTGAGGGAGAATGTGGGTGATCCTTTGAATTAGTGCAAGCAGAGAAGGTCACCAGATTGGTACACTAGCTACATGGATCTAATAACTGAGCTTGTAGAGACTGATCCATCCTCTTATGAAGTAGTAGAGAAACCTATATGGGTTGATGCAATGGGGGAGGAATATGAATCCATTGTAAGGAAAAATGTTTGGGAAGTGGTGCCAAGACTAGTAGATAAATTAGATATGAGTTCGAGAAGGATCTTCAAGGTAAAGAAGGTAGCAGATGGAAGTATAGAGAAGTACAAGGCCAGATATGTGGCCAACGAGTACTATCAAGTTGAGGGAATTTACTATGAGGATATATTTTCTCCAGTTGCAAGCTACTCATCCATTAGATCAATTATTTATCTAAATGTGTACATGGGGTGGAAGATCCACGAGATGAACGTAAAAACAACATTCCTCAATGGATTTATTAAGGAGGAGGTGTACATCGAGCAACCAAAAGTTTTTGAGACTTTTAATATAGAGACTCATGTGTGGAAACTCAAGCAAGTGTTGTATGTCTCAAACAAGCATCCCGTGCTTGGTACACCATGATCGATAGCTATCTCATCTGTTTGGGATTAACCAAAAAGGAAGCAGATGAAAAGCTCTATCATATTTTGGTAGAAGGTAAATTGTTGATTATTGTTTAATATGTTGATGACTTGATTTCATCTAGTGATGAACAGTTGATTAGATCTTGCAAGGAGGACCTTGTAAGAGAATTTGAAATGAAGGACATGGGTCTCATGCACTACTTCCTTAGATTGGAAGTATGGAAAGGTGATGGGGATTTTTTTGTGTCTCAAGGAAAGTATGCAAATGAGATGCTACAATTTTTTTGCATTGAGAGTTTCAAACACATGGAGACACCTCTAGCAACCAACTCGAGGAAGGAGGTGTTGGAAATAATACTGAGAGGGGGGGTGAATCAGTATTATTTGGTCAATTATTTTCTTTTTCAAACCCAGAACATATATGCTACTTCAGTTAGAGAAAACCACGTATATATGCAACTGCAGATAAGGAAACCCGCGTATACCATACAGAATTATAATTTAAAATATTCTACAGATGTTGAACATTAATCTGTGCATCAGGATCATATAAACAGTAACTAGGAACAAAAAAATAGAGCAGAAGACAATCACACACAAGAACACAAGATATAAGGTGGAAACCCAATGTGGGTGAAAACCACCTGCTGCAATATGTCTCTATCTTTTCAATTAGAAACTTCCTTTTTTACAATGATTCTGTACTGGTACAGTCCTTTACTAGTATGCAGGCTGCTACCTGTAGGGAGCTACAACCCTCTCTTGTTTTCCAGCTTCTCCTGGAAGGGAGCTACAACCCCCTTAGTTCTTGTACTAGTTGAAATACTAGTACGCAGGCTACTACCTGCAGAAGACTACAACATTCTCTTCCTTCCAGGGACCACGTTTCATAAATTTTTAGACTGGATCCACAAATAACATCAATCAAACGTCAAGAATTTCTACATCAACCAATCACCTTTTCACCAATCAAAACTGAATCAAAATAAACACTTCTCTGACGACTGTACTCAGATCATAATAACAGTAATCACACCCCACTTCTGAACCCAGAACACTGTAGCAATAAACA
>APFE030542651.1:6099-17735 GCA_000404065.3 Pinus taeda | reverse complement strand
TACTGCATAACCTTGACGAATTCTGATTGAGATAGACATCCTAATAGAGTATTGACAGCCTTTGCATTAGTTTCAAACTGCTTCTTCTCAGCCAGATCTGTAGGAGTTGCTGATGGAAAGGTGTACCCTGTATCTATGATATCCCAGACTTCTGTACCAAGAGATTGAAGATAGGCTGTAACTCTTACCTTCCAGTAGACGAAGTTGGTCCCATCAAAAATTGGTGGCCTGATTGATGCTTCTCTCTCGTAGTTGCTCATGATGATAGATCTTCCTTCAAGCGATCAAGCTTCTTCTGAAGGACCCACTCTGATACCAATTGTTGGAAATAATACTGAGAGGGGGGGTGAATTAGTATTATTTGGTCAATTATTTTCTTTTTCAAACCCAGAACATATATGCTACTTCAGTTAGAGAAAACCACGTATATATGCAATTGCAGATAAGGAAACCTGCGTATACCATACAGACTTATAATTTAAAATATTCTACAGATGTTGAACATTAATCTGTGCATCAGGATCATATAAATAGTAACCAGGAACATAAAATAGAGCAGAAGAAAATCATACACAAGAACATAAGATATAAGGTGGAAACCTAATGTGGGTGAAAACCACCTGCTGCAATATGTCTCTATCTTTTCAATTAGAAACTTCCTTTTTTACAATGATTTTGTACTCGTGCAGTGCTTTACCAGTACGCAGGCTGCTACCTGTAGAGAGCTACAACCCTTTCTCGTTTTCCAACTTCTCCTGGAAGGGAGCTACAACCCCCTTAGTTCTTGTACTAGTTGAGATACTAGTATGCAGGCTACTACCTGCAGAAGACTACAACCTTCTCTTCCTTCCAGGGACCAGTTCATAAATTTTCAAACTGGATCCACAAATAACATCAATCAAACATCAAGAATTTCTACATCAACCAATCACCTTTTCACCAATCAAAACTGAATCAAAATAAACACTTCTCTGACGACTGTACTCAGATCATAATAACAGTAATCACACCCCACCTCTAAACCCAGAACACTGTAGCAATAAACAGAAGTAGCTAGAACATAAATCAAGAGATGCACGCTACTTCACTATTCAGAAACCTGCGTACAGATCTATAAATTCATTCTTTCAAACATTCAGATATTAGTTAACCCAGATTATCAGATTTATAGATCAAGCGTGTGCCACATATAACATATCAAAATCATATAGAGATACCACTGTTCCAGCCTTAAGATTTTAACCCATCAATAGAACTTATCCTTCTCCTTGCGCTCAGGTTCCTTCTTCATTCAGATCCAGATATGTACCATAACCCAGTCACAGTATTCCAGATCTAGCACTTTATTAGATATTCAATAATTCAGAAGATGCCTTGCCAAATGATCTCCTTCCTCTTTTATAGCCTTAGGCCTTTCACAATACCACAGACCAAAAACCATAACAATTCAATACCATGGACCCAATACTTGGGATCAACACTTATGATGAGATACCATGGCCCAAAACCATAGGTTCAAATACCAAGGACTAAATACCATGAACCAACCATAAGATTTCCGATGTGTGTGCGCTTTTCTCTGCATGAAAGTGCGTGAACTTTTCTCTTCATGAAGGGAACTTTTCTTTGCATGAAAGTGCGTGAACTTTTCTATGCATGAAAGGAAATTTTCTCTTCATGAAAGTGCGTGAACTTTTCTCTACATGAAAGGAACTTTTCTCTGCATGAAAGTGCGTGAACGTTTCTCTATATCAAAGGAACTTTTCTCTGCATGACAGTGCGTGAACTTTTCTCTACATGAAAGGAACTTTTCTCTTCATGAAAGTGTGTGAACTTTTCTCTGCACTATAATTTATCATCTAAGATGAGTGGGTTGCCATCAAGTACAACATATGTATAATAATGCCAACAGGAGGATGCCACTTCATGTGAGGAAGTGGATGCTATCAATTATCGACAGCTAGTGGGTTCACTGATGTACCATGTGAACACACGACCAGATATGTGCTATGTAGTCAACCAACTGAGCCAAGCTATGGTTAGGCCAACCAAATTATTTTGGAGGGAAGCTAAGCATTTATATGGTACCACAAAGGAACTACCCAGTTTGGATTATGATACAGACAAACAAAGGGAGTGAAGTTGTGTGTCTTCACAAATGAAGTTTGGGTAGGGATTCCATAAGACTGAAAAGGTACATCAAGTGATATTTTTAGTTTTGGGACTACAGTTGTTTCCTGGTACAATAGTAAGTAAATAGTTATGGTGCTTAGTCGAAAAAATCATAATACATGGTTGCAAGTCAAGCAACATGTGAGGTGATCTGGATGAGAAAGATAATTATTGAATTCTTTTTTCAGATGATGGATCCAATTGTGATCTACTATTATAATTAGAGTTTCATCAAGCTATCTGAGAATCGTTTTTTTCACGATCGATCCAAGCATATATATATATATATCTATTATCATCATTTGTGGAATTGTGTTTAGAGGTAGATAATGTTGTTGCAATACATTGTGACAAAGGAACAAGATATTGAAATTTTGACAAAGTCCTTTTCAATAGGGACATTTGAGGTACATAGGTGCAGGATAGGGGTGGTTGAAAATCCTTTTCTTGCTGAGTGGGAGTGTTGAAAAATGCACCAAGAAATTATCAGTTCAATTTTGTCTTGATTAAATTTATAAAATTCGAATTTATACATTAGTGGACAACTTGGATGATGTTAACTTGTGTAACATGTCTTTTTTCACCCAGTCTACTTAATAAATTCAAGTTGGAGGAGTTAGAGTTGAGTTATGCACGTGTGATTTCTAATTTGTAGCAATCAAGATCAGGTATCTTAGGTTGTTTTCAGTTAAACTAGTTCCAACTTTTGGAGGCACTAGTGGAAGGTTAGTTAAGCAGTTGGACTTCAGTCAAACTCAATGATCATCCAGTTAACTGATCAATCAGCCCAAAATAGCTAGTGCATGCAAATAATTCAAGTTCCCTAGGCCAGGTGGAGATTCCAAGGCTGTTACACAAAAATATCGTCACCATGACTATTTGCAGTCAGTATGGGTCTATCATCACTTATACTAGCCTCCTAAGCAAGTCTCAGACCTTAGCTCTTCATGTCAAACTTTGCAAATGAGAGAAAGATATTGAAAATCAATATTACTCTGGTTCCACACTTTCTCTCACTTTGGCCTACAGGCCTGCACCCTTTGTTCATATTACCTGCGTATCTGCACGCTCTATCTGTAAAGAGGTGGGTGCGTACCCCTGTAAAAGTAAAAAAGGTGCAAGTTTTCCTAAAACACTCACTTTGGGTTAATTCTAGATGTTTCTAGAAGGAATTTTGACGTGGATTGTTCACTCCAAGGTGGTTCATGCATCCCAAAAAAGAAGGAGATAATCCCTTGATAGGAGGAGCTACCCCTTTGAAGGAGGGCTTTATCCCTTTGAAGGAGGACCTAGTAACTTCCCTCCATTGCACTATAAATTAAGGCATTGGGTCAGTTGCTGGGGAGGTTAGAAGCTGAACATTTTGAGGGTAAATGCTGATGGAATTGGGAATTCCTAATTAAACTTGAGAGGAGAGATCACATACCTTTTGGTTTCATTTGGAAGCGAGTGAAACTTATCAAAGTAGAGGAGACTTCTTGTCGTACCCTGGGAGGAGCTTGTACAGCATCAAGGCATAGGTTGTAAAGTTCTTCTCTCATTTGAATTAATACAATCAGATTCATTTTTCTCAACAAATTGTCTTATGTGGTTTGTTTCATAATCTCCTTGATCATTATGATGAATATGCTTTATGATATTGGCTTTTCAGGTGATATTTAATTTGTTTGCTTGTTTGTGTTTGCAGAATTACACTTCAAGGAAGCTCATTTGGAGCGAGGGAGCGAGGCTTCCACAAACTTGCATTGGACCCAAGGTAGGCCTAAAACACTTGTTTGCCCTTGTTTTTGATTGCATATTTAGAGAAAGATAGTTTTTTATTGGCTTGCTTGTCACTAGATATCTTTAGATACTAGGAAGGTTGATCTTGTCCGCAACCTCGACTCATTCTGTGTTACAAAATGGCGACTTCGCTGGTAACTTGATTGTTTTCCTTGCTTTTACTTTGACTTGAGAAACTTGTATTTTTGTTTCTGTTTTTGGCTTGTTGTGTGTGGAATTGGGTGGATTTAGTGGATCTAGGTTTGTATTTGCTTTTCATAACTTTAGGAGAAGCCCGCAGCCTGTGCTTGTATCACAGTGCGTACTTGTACGCATGTTTACTTTGCACACAGAGCATGCACGCACCTGTGTAAACTCTGAACCTGCGGACCCTGCTAAACTTTTGAAAAACTTGACTTTTACTCTTTCAATTAGTTTTATTTTGGTTTAGATGTTGTTATCCTCTGCCCAGACCTGCATATGACTTGTTAAAAGCTTTCCTTGGTTTAATTCCATTGGTGTTAGGGTTTTAGGTGAAATTCCTAGAAGTTTTGGTTGCTGGTTTTGATTTTCATTTTGGTCGTGTAGTAGCTCAGAGCTTAGAAGCATAGAAGCCTCAGATCACCTTGGTTTTTACTTGCCTTCTTATGAGTCTGACCATTTGCAAAATATACCTTTGTTGAGGAATTCACCTTGTGTTTTCTCTTTGCGAAACTTCGAAAAGCTTGTGTTAAAAGTTTGGATTTCATTTTTATAAAAAAGAACAAAAATTACTTGTTTTTTGACTGAATTGTGATTCTGGACAAGTTAGTCCTTGGTTTGCTTATCGCCAAGTAAAACATCCTTAAAAAAAAAAACATCTTGTAAGCTTTTACTTCAAGTAGTTTTTTCTAGTTTGTAGATCTTAAGATTTGCTTTATTCATAGTTTTCTCAAGATTTGCTTTAGTCATAGCTTTGAGTGTTTTTATAAAAATACAAAAATCTCTTTTCAAAAAGTTTGTTTTGGTAGCATTTGAGTATTTGAATCAAAAGGGAAATTCTTGTGAAAATAACTAGTTGTCTTGTTTTGAGTGCATTGGAACAAAAACTCTTCTTTTAATTTGTTTGTTAAGAAATATTTGTGTTTACACGCATTTGCATTCTCGAACTCTTTCCTAGCTAGAAGTTCATTGAAGAGCAAAGATTGTTTAATCATCTTAAGTGCATTTTTTTAGTGATTTCAAGTCGAGTCTTCACACCACGAGTTTCATCTCTACACCTCTTGACTTAATCAAAAACCAATAAAAATAACACTTAAAGTAAAATCAATCTAGTAATCTTTTTATTTCTAGGGCTCTATTACACCAACATAGCTTAGGCTAGTGTCTTGGAGTAGGGAGTAATTAACTCTCCAAGACAGTAAACCAAACAAGTAGCTGTATCTTGCGGTAGGAGAGAAATCCAATTGTTGCATCTATGCTCTGGGAAAGCTCCTCTTAAAGGAGAAGCACGAGATCATGTCCGAACCAGTGTGGGAATCAATCCTTTCTCATTGGGAACGATGCCAGATATTCACGTATTAAAAATGGTAAACCTCCGATTAACCATTGTCAAGGAGCCTGGGGTCACTTGTTGGTAAATCTTGGTTTATGTCAAGGAGACTTCAAGGGGATTGAGCTTGTTACTCTACCCTTGTGTGCGTATCGGATCGTAGACTGTTCCCCCATGTATATTTGTTTCTGTTGGTAACCATAGTGACCATATTCTATAGGATTCTTCCTAAGGTGATGGTGGCGGGAAGATCCCACTGTACTGGAGCAGACGTCGGCAGACCACTTGGATTTTTCTGGGAGTTCTCTTCACTCGAAGACGGTTAAGTGGAGAAACTGTGCAGTCTATTCATTAAGCAGGTTGCCGGGGTAACTGTCCAACGCTATTTCTCTTATTGAACTCGCGACGTTGGATTTCATCACCAACTAGTGTTTTCGGTACAGAAAGTTACTGTTTGTGTGTGATTGATCTCCTAGATTCTTTAGGCATGTGATTCAATTTGTTTGGTTCTTTAGAGGCTTTAGGTGGTTTTCATTGAGATTTTACTTTGTTTTCGTGTGAACTAGTTAAAAGTTTTTAACCGTGGCTGAATTACCGAGGAAGTCCTGTAGACTTCGGGGCCAACCTCCTGAGTTTTCACCAAGCCATCCTGAAGGGCTACAGGCCCTGGTCACTCCTAGAGATAGTAGAAGTGGGTCACCTGAAAGAGGAGAATCTGCTTTGGTGGGATATCCTGATTTTTCAGCGTTAATAGCAGATTATAGTACGCAGCCTATATCTGTTTCAGAAGTTACTGGTAGTGTTTCATCTACTAGTGATATAGGTGAAGAACCTGAAATATCTAAACCCGAATATGAAGCTGCTGCTACTCCAATATCAAGGTTTGCTTCTCCAGCTTCTAGTGGTCCTAGTTCACCAAGGGTAGAAAGAATAATTACCCAAAATCTTCCTTCTGGACTAATAGCTATTGAAGAACTTGCTATTTCAGAAAATGAAGAAGGCATCCCTATTCCAGAAGATCGACCTGTTATAGACCTTAGGGAGCATGAATCAATCTTTTACACTCCACCTAGGAGCAGTGCTTGGTATCTTTCATTGATTGATTTTTTGGAAAACCCGGGACAAAGTTTTTCACCACCTCGTATTTCTTATCACCCAACACCTAAAGGTTACTATCCTCTGTTGAATATGTCCAAATAGTCGTCCATGTTTTCTCAATCTCTAGAAGCCTTTTTGTATGGCGGTCCTTCTGTTCCCGCTGGGTATCAGTCCATTTCTGGTACTTTTTGGGAGCATCTCCTCAACCTATTGAACAAAAGTTATTAACTGGAAATAATGGTACTAAACCGTTGAGTGTAGAAGATGTTCTTATGATGTTAGGTTCTATTCCTAATCCTCAACCTCAAGGTGGCCAGTTATCGCTTGGAGGGCAACCTCAAGGTACCCAGTTTCTGCCTGGGGGTCAACCTCAAGGTACCCAGTTTGTGCCTGGGGGGCAACCTCAGGGTACTCAGTTTATGCCTGGGGGGCAACCTGAAGGATAGTACATACCTACGGGACAGTACGTTCCTCAAGGTCAACCTCAAACTCAATATGTACCTCAAGGTCAACCTCAGTATCAATATGTACCTCAAAGTCAACCTCAATATCAATATGTACCTACTCAAGGTCAACCCTAGCATCATATGTACCTCAAGGTCAACCCCAGTATCAGTACGTGCCTCAGGGTTATCAACCCCAAGGTCAGTACCCAACCCAAGGTTACCAACCACCTTCTGGTCAATCATATTATCAACCCTACCCTCAACCCGGTTATGTCCTCAAAATCTCAACATGTTATGGCCCATACCCAGAACGAATTTAGTGTGGGATCCATCTCAATCCCAACAGGTTTTGCAACCGAATGCGCAGTTGTCATCTCAAATTGGACAACCCTTGGTTTCTGGTTCATCCCAGCAACCTGTCCAGTCTACTGTTCAAACTTCTGCACCTTCTGTAGTTTCTTAGTTTGGGCCTAGTACACCTCGTACTCCGCCTCAAACATCTGCTGCAACTACTGCAACATCTGCTGCATCTACACCACCTTCTTCTAGAGTATCGACAACTCCGGTTTCTACTCTCCCTGTATCTACTCCTCAGACATCTTTACCTCAGTCTGGACCCATGGTCCACACTTCGGTTCAGATGCCTGTAGGAAGTACGGTTGTCACCACTCAACCTCAGTTTAAGCAACAACCGTACCAAAGACAGTATCAGTACGGTCTTGTTGCGCAGCAACCAGCCTATCAATATCAACCGTACCCTCGGTATACATATCAACAACCTCAGCAACCCCAGTATGGTCCGGTTAATCCTGGTTTTCCAGGAGGACAGAATATCCCAAATGCAATTCCAATTCCTAGTTATCCTGGATATCCTCCTCCTGGGGCCGGTCTGCAGACCTAGAGTTTTAGGGACCCTAATCGTCAGTTACCGTTTATCGCAACTTTGGACTTCCCTGACTTGACGCGCCTTACAAACGATCCAATTAACTATCTTCAGTATTGGCTGCCAATGCCACATAAGTTGCCCAGTGATATTCCTAAGTTTGAAGGTAAGCCAGGAGAGGACCCATCGAACCATGTGATGACTTATCACCTCTGGTCTGCGTCTAATTCCATTTCAGATGATTCAATTCGTTTACGACTTTTCCAACGCACTCTAATTGGTCTTGCGGCCAAAAGGTACATCGAGTTACCGCGAGCCACTTTTTATAACTTTAGTCAGTTAGCTACTTCGTTTTTAACTCATTTTCAGTTGCAAGTTAGATATGAAAATGGCATGGAATTATTAACTTCGTTAAAGCAGTCAACGTCCACTTACATCTTAGATCATATTCATGAATGGAGACGTCGACGATGTTTAGTGAAAGTTTTTATCCCGAATTAGATCTTAGCTGAATGGTTTGTAAAATCTTTACTGCCTAAGATCACTGAGGATGTAGCTAAGGCCGGAGTCATTACTGAGGAGCAAGTAATTGCTCAAGCACAGTACCTTGACTTAGTTTATACTCAGTTGGGTACGTTACACGAAAAAATCCTTGATCTACCCAAACAAAATCAAATCGCTGCTGCTCCTTCAGGGTCTCATGCCACTGATGGCATGATTGGTACGGTTAATACCAAAAGTAAGAAGAAGTCTTCCAAGAATTCTTCTCCTATCATAACCTTGCCAGATTCCCCGACAGGAGATTCTTCCGCGGAACTTTCCGCCGATATTCATGTTGTAGAGTCATCTATAGCTAAATCAAAAACCGGTGGTAAGAAGAAAGGGAAGTAGAAGAATAAAACAGATAAGAATTCGAAAGAGAAACCAGAAAAAACGGAATCAACTGATGAAAAACGCAAACCTCGTTATCCGTGTCTCATTTGTGATGAAGAACATTTTACGAGAGACTGTCCTCATCGTGCAAAGGTTGTGAAAATTGTCAAAGGTTACCAAACTCCTGCTGTTTTGAAGGATCCTTTTCCAAATCAAGACAACAAGATGATAGGTTCTTCCTCAAGTGCCAATGAAGAACCCATATTGATGATGTCCCATGGAAGGATTACGACTCGATCGCAAGATTATGGCAGTAAAAGTCCTGTTGATGGTAAAGAAGCAGAATCTTCTCATTCTAATCCATCAACCTCAGCTCCTGGTTCCGATCCACTACAAATCGAGAAACCTAATCCAGACTTAGTAATAAAACTGCCCACCAAGGGTGTACTTCGAAATTCTGCTTTCAATCCACATGCGAAAGCGGCTCAAAACTATAACATTGTTGAGGATTTAGCTGTTTCACCCTCAGCAATGTTGGCTTTGGAAGTGCTACAATCATGTCCAGCACAACGTAAATTAATTTTGTCGGCTATAGGAGTTGTTGACGTTCAGGACCCGAACCTTATAATCTTCGATCTAGAAAATAGTGCACCGCGCTTAACTCATCAGATGGTTGTCCAGATTCTAGTGATAGTAAAAAACAGACCTGTTCATAGGACTGTGATTTATGAGGGAGCTTCCACGTGTATTATGTCGATTCAGTGTTGGAGATCGCTTGGTTCTCCTTCACTAAATCAATCCCCGACAATTCTAAAGGCCTTTGATGGCCGTGGGTTTCATCCTTTTGGCATTCTACGGGATCTACCTATAGGGGTTGAAGGTAAACCATTAATCTAGATGTGGAGGTGGTTGATGCCCCTCTAGATTACAACCTTCTCTTGGGTCGTAGTTGGTCTTACGCTATGACAGCTGTTGTTTCATCGGTCTTTCGTCTTATAAAGTTCCCTCATAATGGAAAGATCGTAATCTTAGACCAGTTGTCATACTTTTCATCTGACCCAGCCTCTGCTGAGAGCATTCAGCATGTTAGTAAAGCGACGATCCCTTATAAGGATGTTGGAGTAGGGCTAGTTAAAGATTCTAGTTTATTGGGCACTTTTCCTTTTCCTCCTGTCAACGCATCATCTTCTACTACAACCATTCATATGATTTCATCAGAAAACATTGTTAATGATGATCCTTGGATCATACCTTCTAAATCTGAGATAGACTCATTTGGTACTCTTATGCCTTTGAGTCCGTATGAACTTGCGTATCAGACCGTGCAGTCGCTTTCCGACACAACATCAACCCAAACTGACTTAATGAATGTGGTCCATGAGGAATCACTTTCGACATCAAACTCAGATTTAATAAAATTTTCTAAACTTGTTCAAACAAATGAGAAAATTCGTGAAATCCTATGCATCGATGAGTTACCATGGGAAGATCTTCATCACAGATCTTTGTTTTTACCCGAGAGCGATCGTTTTGAAAATGATTTTTCATCAATTTTTACGACTTAATATGTTAAGGATGCTCAAAATCCAATGAAACATCCCGATTCTGAGTTAAACTTGGGAAATATTTCTCGAACTATTCCCCTTGACATTTCAGTTAAGCCTGGAATTGTTGAAAACGTTCATATAGGTGCCTCTTGTACAGAAGATGAAATTCAAACATATAAGGCCCTATTTCAAGAATTCCGCGATGTGTTTGCCTAGTCATATGAGGAAATGCCAGGAACTGACCTAGAAATTGTAATTCATGAAATCAAAACTTACCCAAACGCTAAACCCGTCCGGCAACGTTTGCGTCAGATTCACCCAGGAAAAGTTGTTGCGATTAAAGTAGAAGTTGAAAAATTACTCAAAGTAGGTTTCATTTATCCGATCCCGTTAATGGATTGGGTATCGAATATTGTTCCTATTAACAAAAAGCAAGGGACAATAAGAATATGTATCGACTATAGGGACATTAATCGAACATGTCCAAAGGACAATTACCCTACTCCCTATATCGATCAAATCATTGACGATTGTGCCGATAGCGAAATTTTCTCCTTTATGGATGGCTTTTCTGGATACAATCAAATCAATATTTTACCTGCTGATCAACCAAAAACGGCATTCATTTGTCCATGGGGGACATTTGCTTACTGCAAATTATCTTTTGGGCTTAAGAACGCCGGGGCAACTTTTCAATGGGCCATGTCTTATGCTTTTCATGATACTAAGCACATTGTGCAACCCTATCTCGATGACTTGCTTGCTCATTCATTACATCGAGATGATCATCTCGTCCATTTAAGAGAAATTTTTATGAGGTGTAGGCATTATCGAATTAGGTTGAACCCCCACAAGTGTTTTTTCTATTTTAAAATGGGTCGGTTACTGGGGTTTGTTGTTTCTAAAGCCGGCATTTGCATCGATCCCTCGAAGGTTGAAGCCATTATCAGATTGCCTCCTCCTTCGAGTCTTTGCCAACTCCAAAGTTTGCAAGGGAAAGAAAACTTTACGTCAATTCATCCCTAACTACGCTGAGATCACAAAGGGTTTTACCTGCTTGTTGAAGCAGAATACTTCATTCTTTTGGGACGAGATAGCTGAGAAATCTTTTGATGAGCTAAAACACGCATTGACCCATGCACCGCTGTTGCATCCTCCCAACTACAACCAGGACTACTTCTTGTATCTCGCCGCTTCCTATTCCACCATCAGATTGGTGTTAGTTCAGGAAGATGAATTCGGTACTGAACATGTGATATATTACCTTAGTCGCACGTTAAATCCAACTGAGCTAAAATACTCACATGTGGAGAAATTGGCATTGG
>APFE030542649.1:14150-52076 GCA_000404065.3 Pinus taeda | reverse complement strand
TGTCTTGTTTTGTAATCGAGCTCTGCTCTATTGGAGGTTGCCCCCTCGAAGAGGCCTGTGAACATTTCTCTCTCAGTAATAAAATCATTGCTATTCTGTGTTCTGGGTATATTTTCTTCGCATATTCTGTGTTCTGGGTATCTTTTCTCTGCATATTCTCTGTTCGGTATTACTTTGCAGGTTAAGAAGCATAACACGGTCTAACCTATCATCTAGAGCATCTAGTGCCCTACACTGGTCGATGTGTTGAGTTGTAGAAGCACATAATTCACAGTAATCGTTATTGGGATCATTGGAGTATTTTTGCAGTATTGGCCATAGATGAGGGATGTGTCCATACCCCTTGCATATCTCACAGTATTCTGGTTGGTTGTGCCTAGGATATATGCCTTGCGATCTTATTTGCATGACTCCTGTTGTGGGTGTAGGCCCATGTGGTCCTACTGGTGTAGATGTGGTACTTGCGCCTTGAAACCTTAGACATTCTGTAGCAACATGACCTTCCACTAAGCAGGTTGTACACCATACATTTGGTTGCGTCGAGTAGGTTGGTTGTAGATCCTTCAACTTCTCTTTCAGACTCAAAATTTGATGTTGAAGACCCAAAATAGATGGATCATGTGGCGTCGCTCCCCCCATACTCGTGTGGGTACCCTTCCATAGCTTCAATCCAAGTTTCTTGCTTGATAGCATATTGTAGTGTATCAATTTTATGTTGTGTCAATGGCATATAGGTAAGAGGCAATAGTGCTTTGATAAACGAGTCCCTTTGATGATTTGGATCTATCAGGTAACTTAGTTTACCGATTGCGTCCTTGAATCTTTTCATCAACTCCCATGTAGTCTCTCCCTCTTGTTGTTTCATCTACTACAACTCTGACTACCATTATAGATTGTTTTGTGGAAGTCTAAATTCTTGTACAAATTCTCTTTTAACATCATCCACAGTTGGATTTTGATGTAACTCTTACCACTTTATGAACCATCTTAAGGCCCTTTCCGTAAGAATGGCCTGAAATTTGATTAACTTCACATCATCCGGCATTTGGCGAGCCCTCCAGATGGATTCACACAGATATCAGTGTTGTTCTATGTCGTCATTCCCCTTGCCAAAGAACTTAGGATACCTTGTGAATGATCCCACCATTTTTTATTGAGTCCGTGCTAAGAGCACAAATCCTTGCAATCCAAGCTATAGTGATCCTTGTAAACTCGTACCACTACTACTAGTACTAGTTTTATAATTAATATGCACACTATGAGCTCTTATAGTTTTGATTAACTTAGATAGGAACTTGTCAGGATTGTGATATAGTACTAGGGGAAGGTTGGGGGAGACACTACTTGAGCTTCGAGGAGGCATAATGTTGATTCCTTTGGAGCATCATCTTCAGCAAATAGTCTTAGTATAGCAAAATTCAATTCATCTTCCAGGCTTTCTTCCATGCCTAAGTGGCCCTTTCCATCCAACATCTCCATCTCCATTGGCGGGGGTGGGTCCTTATCACCTTTTGGACCCACTGCGGTTGTGGCCATATTCGTCCCTCTCAGTAAGCTTCCTTCCATACTTTCTCCTTCTTCTAGATCTCTCAGCACTGCTCCTGCTTGGGGCAATCCCTTATGTCACCTTTTAATCATATGTATGGCCCTTTCCTATTATTTCTCCTCTATCTGCACTCTCCTTTATGCTCTTAGATCCCTGACCTTTCGATAGTCATCTGTGTCCATCCTTGTGATAGTTTCATAGTTCCCCGCTCGGTAGCCTCCCTCCTTTTAGGTCCTTCCCCCAGTATTAGGTGTTTATGTTGCCATGCTTGGGTTTTGGTACACCAACAAGCCCTCTTCCACCATTAAAACCTTGATCCATAGGGTAACCTCTTTTAGTAGCTTCCCTCGCAACCCTGATCAGAACACAACTTCAACTTTCGAAGAAAACTGATGGATTTCTACTACAAATGCAAAGAATCATGGATTTATACTGCATGGTTTGTACCAAGAAATACACTGCTGTCATCAAATCTGTATCAAGACAATGTAGAGTAGTGAGATCCGCTTGAGTCTAAGTGCAATGAGATGGGTTTTATCCACTGAACTTTCCTATCACATGCAATCTCTGCAACCAGTTGTAAAGTTCTTCTGGGAACTTGCACTAGAACATCTCATACTGATCACTAGCTAGTTCCAAATACAGGATTTCCTCCTTCAGCTTCGCAATAGATCGTTGACGATGTTGAGCTTGTTGAAAACAAACTGGTCCACTTTCTCATCCCACCAGTTTCATAGTTCTTTCTTGAATATCCTCAATACCATATCCCAAACCCTCATTTTGAATTTCAAGTCCCGACAATAGAACCATTTGTTGGCGCAGAAATAACAACAGGGTCGAGACCCTAGGTTCGGGCACAGGGGCCAACAAGGCTCCATTGTAGTCTAACACAATGCTGACATTTTCACCTTTCCCAGAATGAGTAAGGAGTCTCACTCAAGGCACCTTAGTTAGATGAGGGTTGAAATCTAGTATCAGGGAGAACCATATTCGAGACTAAAGAGCAAAGATTATTGAATCATTTTATAAATAAGTCAGATTGCAACAAGTCATATATATTGTAACAAAGAAATTATTTAAATATGCACATACATAAAAAGTTTAAAGAACCAAAAGAACATACAGCTAACACATTATGATCCCAATAACAGTCTTTATCATTGATATGAAATGTAAATACATTACATCAGGCTCAAGGCCACTTCCTCAACATACGAGACTCTTAACAAGACATAATACAAGCTGATGGAATGATAGACATAGAGCAGTTCTCATAGCTCCACAACACAGGAACAACATCAACAACAACCCCTTTCAGTTCTCCTTTTCGCCTTCTCTCTGCATGCCAACATGAACTGCCAGTCCCTTCCTAGGGTCTTTGCCTTCTCCTTTGCTCCACTATCTCCATTCCTCCACTATCCTTGCTCTTTTCTCGCTCGGCTATATCTTCTCCTTCCCGCCGTCCCTCTGCCACTGCCAGTCTTCCGCAAGTTCCTTTCCTTTTTCTTGACTGTTATTTTCGTGGCTCTTAGATGACCATTTCCAACTTGTCTCTAGCCTTTTGACTTCTCTCCAAAACATCATAATTCCTCCAAAACCGAAGGCCCCAATAGTGGGCAACAAGGTATGGTTGCATTTGCAGGAGGAATGCCTTATCGGAGGCCATCGAAAGCTTGGACCACTTCAATACGGGCCTTACACTATCACTAAGGTTGTGAGTGAAAATGATTTCCAACTAAGTATCCCCACTTTCCTTGGTCTGCACCCAATATTCAATGTGGACAACCTTTGACCATACTTTCCACCGTTGTTGGACACATCAGACATTGTTAAGCAGTTGACACCAGTAGGGCTCAACCTATATTGCATGAACATGCCACAACCAATTAGACCATGGACACAAAAATTAAGATTCAACTATATCAAATTGTCAAAGTCGACCAACTCCTACACCAAGGCAAGTGGCTTACTAGGGACCAGGTTTAGCAAAAGTTTCCTCACCTCATGGAGGCATTCAACGTAATGGAGATCGTTGCTTCCTAAGGGGGAGGACTAATCTAGTTTGATATTGGTGACCACCTGCCTATTCCACTTGGACCCCCAATACTCTTTTCTATCAATTTCCTATTTTTCAGCACAGTTTCCAATTTCAACATTTTTCTATTTTTGGTAGTTTTCGGGTCCTGAAATTTCAGAGCCATTTTGAGGCCCTAAACGACATTTTTTGGGGAAAGGGGAAGATGTGAGTCTTAAAATTTACATTTGCAGTTGAAAATTGTTTACTTTAGATGGAAATTTCTAACAGGCTATTGTGCGTGTCAAACAGAGATCGTATGCCAAAGTTATGATCGTGGGAAGTTGATTTTCCAACTAACCTGTCATGTTACTTTTCCTGGTTTTCCTTATGGCATGGTCAGGATGGACTTCCAAGGTTGGATACAGCTAGGTCATAGGAGCAGTTTACTCCATTAGTGGGCTCAAGGGCTTCTAGAGGGGTTTTATAGGGTTTTGAGAAGTTTCTATGAGATCTTATGGTATCCGCTTGGCATATTCCATCATCCACACAACTTACCTTTTGTTCTGTTGCATTTCGACAAGTTTAAAAAAATAAAGTTATTATTGACCCTAACTCAATTAATTATGCTTAAGGTGGCATTCGGGGAGGAATTCTTGACTGAACACCTTAGTGTAACAGATCATTGGAACTAGAAAGAGAATATCTAAACATTGAGATGGTGGAAAGTTACTTTCGGTGCCCTGAGGAGGGATGGTGGCCAATTTACCATTTTACTGAATTAAAATTGTATTTTAATTAAAATAAAAGGATCGAAAAAGTATTAAGTGATTAAAATAATAATAAAAAAAAGGCTTCTAGAGGGGTCCATTAGATTTATAAAAAAGGAGGAGACCATTTAAAGATATCTTGGAGTTGAGATTCCTTTATTGTGAAGAGGTTTGGAGAACCAAGAATTCTCAGCTTTAGTTGTAGCCCTAGGACGGAAACCCTCAGGTGATTCAATAAGAATGGGTGAGAATCCATCTCTTCCCTTGGTGAATTCACTTAAGATTCATAGGTTCCAGCTTATTGATTTTAAGTTTATTTTGGAGGCCAGTTGTGCCATTATTGTAGATATTTTGAGGTCATCACCTCAGACATTTCTAGTTCTTGTATCATATTATTACATATTAATAAAACAAGGTTGAGTTTGGTGAATGTCTATCTTGCCTATTCTTCAGTTTTAGTTTATATTTTCAGTTTTTGCCATTAAATTGGAGGCTCAATTTGTGTAAATGGTTTAAGGAATTAACGACTTAAATTTCTAAAGCAATCTTATGCAAAATTTACATTTTGAACATTACCTGTTGAATCCCTCTCTGATCCAGGGCCGAAATCAAGGGTGCAACCACTAGAATATCACTACATTGGATGGGTCAATGAAATTAGATGACAAATATACATGTGTAATGTTGTGCGCATCATTATGTGGCATCGTTGGTGATCAACACACATTGCTAAGAAATTCCCTAATAAAGGTGCGCATGGCTCACAAAGGATCCAAAAGAAAATTCTGAGGGCGCAAATGAATGTTGACTAGAGTGCGTGAATTCCAGATGGTCACGCTCACCCACAAAAAACCATGTGCCAAAGATCTCTACAGCGAATTCTGAGAATCGAGCTGTTGAACTTTGACTTTCATAGGGCGAGTTTGGACATGCTTGTCCAGAAATCAAACTAAATCGATCATGGTGGGATTGAGAAAGTAAATATGGGCGTGATTAGGTTGAGAGGTCAACTAGTCTATGTTGCACATTTTCACAGGGGTTGGATAACGCATACCTAAAGGTATATAATTGTTGTTAAGTAAAGATCGAACCTTGTGTTTAGAAACAAAACGAGTTGATCATTTCCAATGAATTGAGTCATTCGTATAGTTAGACGAAGCCCCAAATCGGTTGGGCTAAGTTAACATTTAATATCATGAATGTTTGGCAGTACGCTCATGATTCTGGGATGTCGATATTAATGGTGACCTCTATTGTTTACATAATATGGATACATGGATACATGATCAGGTCGAATTAATAAAGAGGTCACAGTGACATTAGTCCAAGAAAAATTCCTCAACTCGAGTTCAGAAGAGGTCAAGTCATTCCAATAGTTGAATATAGCACAAGTATGATGATCAGTGGGTGCGACCGAGTGCCTATGCCGAGAACTTGTGCCTGTGTTGGACATCAACATGTTGTTATAACTGTGCTTGTGTGTTTGTAGGGGAAGTGAAATTTGAATACGTGCTTGCATCAGATGTGTTGGTGCATTCTAATAATTTGAGAGCAGCTTAAGTAGATCAAATGCACACCTTCACCTCTGCGACTAAGGCTTAGCTCCATGAATTAGTTCTGAGTGATGAATGGATGCAACCTTAGGATTGTAGTACTAACAATGTTAAGGAGTTAGGAAAAGTTATGAGAAATTTATTTAGTTCAACTATCCTCTAGAGGTTGAGCTTCTAATTGAAAGTCAAAGTCTAGGAATTATATATACAATATTTTTTTGCACATATCTGTTGGGTGGAGTACTGGAACAAAATGCTACCGAAGTCAAAATAGGTACTCCTCTAGCGTATACTTGGGTGTAACAGAGTTGTTAGAGAGTACATGGAGAAAAAAGGTTAATTAAATTTGATACATATCTATAGAAAATCTATGATAGAGGATCTGAAGAGGCATTAAATATTAGTGACATGATACTGCTAAAATCACCTAGAAAGTTGGTCACATTCACAAGGGTGCCTTATAGAGTTATTTACCAGGTTCCTTTCTATTGTGCCACTATTTTTTTTTTAATACGTATTTTTTTAGTAGATATTTCTTAATTTCCCAACAATGTCATTTGTATTATTATTCCAATTGGAACTCGCAGTATATACCCACTGTTGGGTCGTGCAACATGTATAAATTTACCCCTAAGTACACTATCTTTTTCCTCCTTTTTATGCATTTATACCATGACGTAATAAGATTTTGATAGAAAATGAATGAAATTGCTTTTGATGCAATTTGACTGACCAAACTAACTTTTGTTATTTATTATGCAGGAATTGGTGAAGGGAACAACTGTTGTTCAAACTATTGAACATCAAAGGCTAAACAAAGGAAACAACGAGCATCTTGTGCGGTCAAATCGAGAAGCAAATTAGGAGGATCAATGCAAGATAGAAAGACTATCTGATAATAGCATTTAGTTGCGAATTCCTCAGGATCTTCTGATCTCGAGGAATCACATTTATCTCTTTTCCTCTTTGGCTATAAGAAGGGAAAGACACATAGAATAAAGGGAGAACTTTTTTCCGTTTACTTCAGTTGTAATTTTCATATACAAAGCATTATTCTGAAAGACATTGTGCTGTAATGACATTTGAATTTGATGAATACTATATAATTCGTGTCATTGTTCATTTGCGAGATTATGAAGTGATCAAGCAGTAATCACTGGCGCCTTGGGTTCGGTCACTGGTGGATTTCACTGCTGTGCTTTGTTTTATATTTTACCTTTTTGTAGTTTCATTACTCTGTTTTATAGTTTTATGATTGATTTACTTTTACTATTGTTGGGTTTGTGTGTTCATTGCATTGGTTCTTATTTCTGTTGATTGTTTCATTTATCTAATATCGTTGATTGATTTGATTGATAGTTAAGAATAATTTCTTGTTAATTGAATGCTAAAGTTTTATTGATTATATCAAATGTATTAATTTTATGCATAAGCCTAGATTCAATTAAAAGAGCTCTGTTATCATTACGACACACTCGGTTGATGTAATTGCAGTTAGAACTTTCAATTAAGATTGGATTGTGATTTCGATTAAGATTGAGTTTTGATGTTTGAATAAGTTAATTTCCTTGAAGTTATAAGTTGGTAGTTTATGGTTTGATCTGTTTACTCTTGTATTGAAATCAATAAGTTATTTTAAAGCATTACTCTCTGTAGATTCAACGAATTACATCAGTTGCACATATTGTGTACACTCTTGAAACAAAAAGACTTACCTAGGTTGATAATTAATGTGAGGCATTTAAGAGTTTTAAAAGACACCTTATTTGCACCCAACATTTTGGCGCCGTTGCAAGGGAGAGTGTTTCCATGTCACAAAAGGTGATGTGCATTTTATGTTTGAGTGCTGTGAAAGAACTGGGTATTAAAAATGGAAGGTAAGAACATGCGTATGAGTAAGTAAAGTGCTTGCTCCCTTGCCCACTTTTCAGCACAATTGTGTAGGAATAGATGTTTGATGTGTGTTTGCTATGAAAGAACTAGGTATTAAAAACGGAAGGTAAGAACCTGCTTACGAGTAAGTAAAGTGCTTTCTCCCTCACCCGCTTTTCAACAAAATTACGTAGGAATTAAAGTAGAAATAAATGTTTGAATTTCTGTGTGAATGAATAAGAAGAAAAGAATAGAAAAAGATTTAATTCCTTTGCCTAGATCTAAAAAATCTAAGGGATCAGTGCCCCTTGGACGATCAACCTTTATCGACAAAATCATAAGGAAAGCCGAGTCTCAGTCATCAGTAGGACCTCGAATCATTTCTACAAGAAATCCTATTGTAACCCTTCTGACCGCAGGATCACCATCTGCAGCTAACACTGAGATTCACAGCAAGAATAAAGGGTTTGAATAGAGCTTTCAGAATACTGAAAATTTACAGTTTATCCCTTTACAAGAGCGGAATTCTTGCAACCTCTGTGAAGGAGAGGGAGAAACAGGTAGTGCTGAAAATATTAATTCATCAGAATCAAAATCTCTTGAAGTAGTAGTTGAACAGAGGACACCCAGTATTCCAGACTAAGGTAGTGCTGTTAAAATCATTTTAAAAGTCTCTTCTGATTACCCCAGAAACAGAGCTCTATCTCCAGAAATCCCTGAAGAATATTAGCATATTTTTGACCAAATGGCCAACAATCTGCAATAGCCTCAGACCTCCACATTGCAATACCCTATTTTTGATACAACTGTCAATGCTCCCATGAAAGTTATACCATTACAGAATATTCCTACCTTCCATGGGTTAACTTCAGAGGATCCTGATGCATTCCTTTTTGAATTTGATGTTTCATGTAGGGGATATGATTACACTATCGAGCCCCCAAAAGTGAAGCTGTTCCCCTCTACTATGAAGGGATCAGCTCTGTGTTGGTTGATGGGGGTTGGTGGAGGTACTATTATTAACTGAGACCAAATGAAAACAACCTTTCTAAAGAAATACCAAGATTATTGACGAACTGGAGAACTAAAGGATGAAATCGTTCAAATGGTAACTAAGACTAATGAGACTCTTGAAGAATATGTAGAACATTTTCTTTATAATATGCAAATATATCATGATGGAGGCGCTCTGGCGATTCGGCGATCTGCTGCACCCCTGACCTGATCTCCCCTGCGCGCCTGTGCCTGGCAGCGCTGCTGCTAGGCTTGCGCCCTCCCTCTGCTGACTCCCTCCTTGTCTGGGGCCTCCTGCCCGTCTCTTCCTTTGGGCCCCCTGCCCGCTGGTGCTCTGCTTGAGCCATCGACCATGCCTGAAATGGTCCCTCCCTCTCAAGAACAGGAAGATCTGGAAAAATCGTTCGCTTCGCTCATCCCGGAGAATGCTGCTGGGAAAATCCGCCCTACAGCTTCAAAGTTCATTAAGAAGCTAGATGAAATCCCGGAAGTCTCGCTTCCTCCTACCCTCCCGAGGAGAGCTGCAGTTGCCTTAACAGAACGTGGCCTGGTAGGTCAGTTCACGGGATTATGGCCTTCCCCTCGTTCAGTCCAACATTGGGTTGAGAGAAACTGGAACTCGATGGTGCAAGGGAAAATAGCAATAAGGTTCTGTGGGAAGGGGTTCTTCACCTTCATTTTCGAATCAATGGAGGACCGTAATCTCATTTTCAGGAATGGCCCCTATTTTATGGACTCCAGGGGCCTTTACCTTAACAGATGGACCCCTGATTTTGATCCTGAGATGGATGTCCCCAACGCTGTCCCTGTTTGGGTTCGCCTGCCACATTTGCCGCTTCATTGCTGGGGAGACGAATCAGTGAAAGCCATAGGGAATGCCGTAGGGAAATATATCGACAGATCGGAACCAAGGGAGAACATGCATGCATGTGCTCGGATATGTGTAGAAGTAGATCTGGGAAAAGGACTGCCGAAAGCAATCAAACTCAAAGTAGACCAGTGGACGCACATACAACAAGTGGATTACGAGCAGCTGCCATTCAAGTGCAAGGTATGTCATGAATATGGGCATTTTGCCAATAGATGTAGTAAATCTAAATCAAATGTTTCTGAAAGCAATGCTGAAGCTCCTGAAGAAGCTTGGGAAATAGTCAAGAAGAAAAAATCAAACCCTTTCCCAGGCACATCCTCAAAGCCCACCACTGAACCGCCCCACCTCCCAACCCTCTGGATCTGGCCCTTCCTTCCCTTCCTCCTCCAAGCCCTTCGAAACACTGTCTGTAGAGGAACCCCCATCCCCCCCCGCGTCCCCGAGAGGCCCCATGGTAACCCCTTCCCTTATCCCTTCCCCCCAGCCATCCCCTCCCCCAACAGTTGAAAGAATCCTAACCAGGAACAAATCGAAGGAAAATATCCTCTCCACCGACCCTCCCAGAAAAGTGGGAAGAAAATCTAACAAAGAGATAAGGGATGAGAACGCTGCAAAAGAAATGGCCACCGGGACACAACAACCAATGGACACATATCTTGATAAGACTAAAGGAAGTGGAGAAAAGATGAAAGAGAAAAGCGGGGCTCACAATAAACAAGGTAAATGATGATTTTGGTCTCCTGGAATTGTAGGGGGATGGGCTCCTCCCTAAAAGCAAACGCAGTCCAAGACCTTCTCAAATCTGAACATCCAGACTTTCTCCTTCTCCAGGAGACCAAAATCACTGAACAAGAATTTCAAAATAGCATGAAAAGAAGCAGAAGTTATGAAGGAATAGCATCGAGCGCAGCTGGTGCCTTAGGAGGCATAGGGACAATTTGGGACAAAAACAAATGGAAACTTAAAGATCAAAGGCAGAATAGATGGTGGATAAGATCAGATATGCAAAATATAGCCACGACAGAGGAATACTCAATATACAACGTTTACGCACCCCCCCACTTCAGAGAAAAAGCCTCATGCTGGGAGTCAATCACCTCAGATCTAATGACTGCTCAGGGAAGGAACATCTTCCCGGGAGGCGACCTGAATCTAATAAGGAACGCCGAAGAGAAGTTAGGAGGAAACTTCTTTGCTGACTCCTCAAGAGACTCATTAGAAGAAATTATTCAAGCTCATAATTTAGTGGACATCCCTCCGCAAAATGGGCGCTTCACTTGGTCGAATAAAAGAACAGGCAGAAATAACATAAAGGAGAGGCTAGATTGCATCTTGGCTCAAGAGAGAATAGTGGCCAATTACCCAAGTATCCAAAGTACAATTATTCAAGGTTACATTTCAGATCACAAGCCAGTGGCTTTGAAACTGGACAAAGGGAAAAATATGGGACCGTTGCCGTTTAAATATAATAAGACTTGGGACAGCAGCGAAGAATTCAGAACCCTGATAAAGGAACAATGGGAAAAAGAAATTTCGGGCACTCCTCATTTCATCTGGGAAGCTAAGCTCAAATTTCTCTGGATCGCCATCAAACAATGGGCAAGAAATCATGCAACAGAGGAAGGCAAAAAAAGAATCGATCTCCAAGCGAAGTTGGAACAATGGAACCAAGAAAAAGAAAGAGGCCAGGATACAGAAGAAGACCAAGCCAAAGAAAACGAATTGTATAAAGAGCTGTATAAACAGAACAGAAGGGAGGAGGAAGAGCAAAGGCAAAAGTCCCGATGTCTTTGGCTCAAATCAAGAGACAAAAATACCTCTTTTTTTCACAATAGCCTCAAACTTAGGCGAGCAGGGAATCACATAGAAAGAATAATAATGGAAGGAAGAGACCTAAGAGAGCAAGAGGAAATAAAGGATGCAGCGTCTGGACATTTCCAAGCTCTCCTAACAGCAGATCCTCAATACACGGAAAACCCGGATTTCCTCAACATAATTGAGAATAAAATCTCAGAAGCCCAAAATGCAGAGTTGGATAAGGAGATCACGACGGAGGAAATAGAGTGGTCAATCTTCAGCATGTCTTTGGACAAGGCGCTGGGCCCTGATGGGTTCACAGTGGCCTTTTTCAGAAACCATTGGGAAATTATCAAGAAGGATTACATCAGAATGGCAAAGAACTTCTTTAAGAAATGTAAAATGGGCAGCAGCATCAAATCCTCCCACCTAGCCCTTATCCCCAAAGACCCCAATCCTCAAACCTTTGATATATTCCGACCTATATCCTTGTGCAACATCTCCTATAAAATCATCAACAAGATTTTAGCTAACAGGTTAAAAAAACTTCTCCCTTCCCTCATCTCTGAGAACCAAGGAGGCTTCGTCCCTAGGAGACAAATAACGGATAATGTCATTCTTATTCAGGAGGCAATCCACAGCAGCATAATAAGAAAGGAGAGGGGCATGATCATCAAGCTAGATATGGTGAATGCCTTCGACCGGGTAAATCATAAATTTCTCCAGGCAGTTCTAAAGAAATTTGGCATCTCTGAGCTCTTCATCAGCAGGGTCATGGAATGCATTTCATCCAACTGGACAACCCCCCTCATTAATGGCAGGCCCAACAATTCTTTTAAAATTTCAAGAGGCTTGAGGCAAGGCTGCCCGCTATCCCCCTTCCTCTACATCATCATGGCCGAAAATCTAAGTTTGCACCTGGAGAATCTGCGCAAGCTAAAAGAAATAACAGGTGTAGACTTAGTCCGGGGAACCAAGGGGATAAATCACTCCCTCTTCGCTGATGATACCCTATTAATAGGATGCACTTCCAGTCTCATGGTGCGGAGGTTCAAGAAAACATTGGATCTCTTCCTTCAAGCCTCTGGAGGCAGGCTAAATAACAACAAGTGCATGATTTACACATGGAATGTCCCCAGACACATCATCTAGAGAATCTCTATAATTATGGACATCCCTGCTCAAAGGAATTGGACTCATTTCATGTACTTGGGGTTACCCTTAGCCAAGGAAACGATCAAAACTGAAATCTGGGTCAAGCTAATTGAGAAGCTGAGAGGGAAGCTTCAGAGCTGGGGAGTGTCTTGGCTCAACTTGGCGGGCAGAACAATTCTTATCAAAGCCATCCTTTCAGCTCTTCCAATCTATCAATTTGCAACTACTCTTGCCCCGGCCAGTATCCATAAACACATGGAACTAATTATTAGAAGCTTCTTGTGGCAGGGAGGAAGGCAAGATTCAAAAAAGTTCAGCCTGGTAAAATGGGACAAGGTCATCCTTCCCTTCGAGAAAGGGGGGCTTGGAATAAGAATTCCAAGACTAGCCAACATGGCCATGGGCTTTAAATTGATCTGGAGAATCCTCAATGAGAGAGGAGCTTGGTGGACAGAGGTAATAAAAAAGAAATACCTGAACGGGGCCAACAACAATATCCTTTCAGAAACCATTATTGACCGGCAGTGCACACCAGTATGGAAGCTTATTAAAAATACTCTTCCTCAATTCAAAGCCTGTATCTCAAGAGTTCCGGGCAATGGCAGAGACATCAGCATTTGGGTGGACAGAATAATGGGCTCAGAAGCAAGGGAAGCTCTTCCTAACTTCAGGCCCTTACACTGGTGGATGACAGAGGAAAATCTCAAGACACTTTATGACATCTCATCCTGGGAACATAACAGTTGGGCAGGCTGGAAGTCTATCCCTCTCCCTAACGACCTCAAGAATCTTTGGGCTGATCTCAAGACATCACTCATAGGCTCAGCTCCCATTAACAGAATGGCAGAAGATAAATATGTATGGGACCCCAATGGTGGCAGCTACACGGTCAAAGAGGGCTATAAAACTCTACAAAATGCTTCAGCAATAAACAACTGGCCTCTTCACAAAGTAGCTTGGAAAACTGAATGCCTTCCAAAGGTAAAACTCTTCAATTGGACCCTCCTCCACAGCAAAATTCTCACTGCGGAAAACCTCAGGAAGAAGGGCATCCTTGGTCCATCAATCTGCTGCATGTGTAGGGCAGCGGAAGAAAGCAATAACCACCTTTTTATAGAGTGCCCCTTCGCGAGATCTTGCTAGAAACTCATCACTAGCCCTCTAAACATAGGCGATCTTCCCAACCAGATCACACTACTTCAGAAAAATTGGGAAAAAAGCCACCCTCATCCCAAAAAAGGTAAGATCCTGGCTAAAAGACTATGGAACAACATACCCCCAAACCTATGTTGGCAGATATGGAACGCCAGAAACAAGTGCATTTTCAACAATAAGAACCCCAGCATCTCCAGCACCTTGGCTAAAGTGATTGCGCTCATCTTAGAGACCATTGGAGAGAATGGAATAACCCAGGTCGACTCGGAACCGGGAGATCCAAGAGAAAAAGAGTGGATGAGCAAATTCAGTTATGAAGCAAGAATCCAAAAAACTGTAAGCATAGGAAAAGGAAACTCTGATTGGAAGTTGAGAGGGACCAAGGAGGAAGTCAGAGATTGGATACAAAAACAAAGGAGGCCCTCCCTCCAATTTGATGGGGCATCAAAAAATAACCCGGGCCAAGCCAGATCTGGAGGAATCATCAGAGACCCTCAAGGAAAAACTATAGTGACCTATGAATGGGGATTAGGTTCTATGTCCAATAATAAGGCAGAGGCATATAGTCTCCTCCTGGGCACCTCTATAGCAAGAAAACTCGGCCTCCAAAACCTGTTAATTATGGGAGATTCCGCTATTATCATAGCTGCCATGACTACCAGGAAGGATTTCAAGCAAATGGCCCTGAACAACATCAAAAGTAGGATACTGGAAAACACCAGGAGAATAAGCGGGGTCATCTTCAAGCATGTTCTAAGAGGAAATAATACGGAGGCAGACTAACAAGCCAACAAAGCAACAAGCAGACAGACAGGCCAGGTCAGAGAAAATGATGAAGTCTATGACAAAGCCATACCTTAAGCAACCCCTCCCCACCCCCTCATCTCACAATACTAGTCACCTCAGGCATCATCTCCTTTGAAATAGGCTCTTCGTCAAATCTCCCTACCCCCCCCAAAATCTCCTTGACTGCACAAAATGGTACCAAAAAAGCCAAATCCGCTCCCTTGACTTAGTTCACATCTTTTCACTCTGCCTCATCATGGAATATCATACGATCACAACAGTCATTCTCAGGCTTTGCGTTCAAGCCCATCCCCTTCGCACGCTCTCTGATCGCAGCATAATCTTCTCAGGGGATCCCAATCCTCTCAATAGCAGATCCTCTCAGCATTGGTTCAAGCACCTGAGGAGCTTCCCTTCCCCTATATATAGCATCTTGGGCCTCAGCGATTCCTCAGTCTGCAGTGTTGCAAGGCTTCTCCTTTGCGCTCGCATCAAGCTTTGGCTTCCTTCTGAGCCCCGTGCCGCTCCGCCCCTCCCTTCTTTGAGCTATCTGCTCCGTTCTACCGCTTCCCTTCCTAGTTCCTCCCTACTCCCCGGTTTCTGTCTGTCCCCTCTTATTTCAGGCTTTTTCACCCAGTGCATCAAGATGGCGGATCAACAAGACCAGCCGAAAGCTCAAGAGCCCGCAAACAATCCAATAGATAGGATCTTCAATAAAGAGTGCACTATGTGCAAAGCGCATACAATCATGATCAATAGATTTGCCAAGCATTTCAATGAACTGAAGGAAGATTATCAGGCAGATAGCAGATCGAAGCGGAAAAAGCTAGAGAAGCAAAAAGAAGAAATCGAAACTTTGAAGGGGAGGTGCAACCATCTGGAGGAAGCCATAGAGCAGATCAGAGCTCTCTCTCAGAGCTTTCAAGCTGAGGCCTCAAATAAAGCCAGTGCCAGGAAAGATCCCCTCCCCAAAGACTAGGTCACTCAGAAACTTCCCTAGGAGCTATGGATTGTAAATTTCGTTGGTTAGGTGGTGCTTTTGTTCGGAAATATAGTCGTTTCCTCTTTACTTTCAGTTATCATAGAGGTAGTAATGAGGAAAATGGGTCTGCGCACCTGGTTTTGATCCTCATCGCCCAAATTTATCATGTCTATGTTCTAGAACTTTGTATCTGAGTTTTTATAATACAAAAGTAACCGATTCTGTTAAAAAAAAAAAATATGCAAAGATCTCCTTATCCAAATTTACCTCCTGAAGTTCTTAAAACTGTGATGATCAAAGGTATGAAAGACCAATGGGTAGAAACATTAAATTTAATGGGGAAGGGTAATATTTATCAAGAGGATTATGTCAATATTATAAAATTGTGTATCAGGTGTTCCAGATGCAGTACAAGGCTGAAACCAACCGGGGGTGATGCGATCACCAGAGACAACAAAGCCTCAGGAGGAAGCATTACACGAGTTGAAATCGGAAATCTACTGGAAGATTTCAAGACTAATATCCTAGGGACCCTGACCACACAATTGGATATCATGCAAGCCAAACAAAAGCAGGCCGAAGCAGAACATAATCTGGCTATTTTTTGTCCATGCTGCAGAAATAAACACAACCATAGAGAATTTTCATTAGATACGATTCAAACATGCGCCATTTGCACTAAGGATCACACTACGGAAAGCTGCTCATTGCTTCCTGGTTTAAAGGCGGTCTTCAAGGAAGTAAATGAGGAAGTGGAACTAGTATATATGATGAACCAACACCGTCAATGGAAAACACGTCCAACAGGGATGCCTACAGAACCATATTCATCTTTCCTTCTTCGCAATTTAAATCTCAACAATATTCAGGAGTAGCATGGTAGAACCAACCACCTTTCTCTCCATGGCCACCTCAAGCATTTTCTATGCCACCATGGCCTAGCTAATCAAATAATAATTGGCCAAATTCCTCTTACCCTCCACCTTTCTGGCAGAACACCCCCTATTCCTCTCAATGGTCTCCTTCTACCTCGCAAAATCAGAACTGGCAACCAAATTGGCAACAATCCACAAAATAGCCTATGGGAACAGTGCCTCTGCCTCAACCAACCTTACCAGCACCTTATACATTGCAGCAAAATCCTCAAACTAATATACGACCGCAACTCCCAGCTTAACCCAACCCAAATCCTAACAACAGACCAATCCAGTCAATCCAAATTATTGAAAGTCTGAACCTTGAAATTGAGATGAGAGAATGTAATGAACTTAAGCTAAGATCTGGTCGCGTAATTTCTCTAGATGAGGACAAAAATATGCAACCCGAGGTTAAAAAAATGCATCTGAATAAGCCTTCGACTATAGATGACCAACAAATAAAATAGGGAGGAGATATAGTCAAGCAGAAAGATCCCGAGCAAATTAAAATTACTTCTCCCCCGTTCCCAGAAAAATTGATAATACCTCGACCAATTGAATATCTTGACTTTGATCTTCTGGGTGAACTCAAAAATATCTGTATAAAAATACCCCTCCTCTAGGCCATTCAAGACATTCCGGTATATGCTAAAACCGTTAAAGAACTGTGTGCAAAGAAGTCTGTGAGGAAAACAAAAATAACACCAACTATACATGTCATCGGAACTTTGTCTGATTTATTACTAGGCAAAGAGACACCTATAAATACGAAGACCCGGGAAATCCCATTGTCACAGTACAAATAAATGGTCGCTCTTTTCCCAATACTTTAGTTGAATTAGGGGCAACCATTAATATTCTTACAACAGAAACTTGCGAAGTGCTTGGCATCACAACCTTAGAACCAACCACTGCCTTGCTGGAATTAGTTGATCGTTCAGTAATTAGCCTAGAAGGAACATTACAAGATGTGATGGTTTCTGTGGACTCACCGAAATATTCGACAAATTTTTGATTATTAACCCCAAAAATCGGCTAGATGGAAATCCCTTAATACTAGGAAGGCCTTGGCTAGCAACAACTGATACTTATATAGGCTGCTGAATAGGCAGTATAACCATAACTAGAGGAAATGATGTAAATAATTTAGCTTTATATCCTCCTACTTAGCCAAGCCTAACCATTGTAAAAACTAGGAAACAACCAACAACATATTTAAAAGAAAATATTCGTTCACCATTGACTGTGGCAAATGCGCTTGAATTCAAAAACCAAACAAAAGACGATGTCATTAACACCTTTATTAATGACCCTGCTGCAGTGTCTAATTTAAGATGTCACATGATTGAAGCAGTCCTTGATAATGAGATTAAAGAAGATTCCTTGAGAGACATTAATGACCAACCAATACCAACAACCACTATCTATAATAGCAAGCCTATTAGAATCGAGCAAGGGAAAATCCTGAACATTAACAATAATCTGAGCAATGACCAGTAATAGAAACTTATCCAAGTCCTTAGGAAATATAAAGGGGATTTTGCATAGGATTACCCAAACATGAAAGGGATTGACCCTTAATTATGCATGCACCACATCTACACTGAAAAAGATGCAAGACCCATTTGATAGCCACAACGTAGATTAAATATTCATCTAAAGGATATTGTGAAGAAGAGCTTCAAAAACTGTTAGATGTGAATTTTATTTATCTTATATTTGACAGTAAATGGGTTTCTCCATTAGTAGTTGTCCCTAAAAAGAATGGAAAATGGTGAATATGCGTTGACTACAGAGAACTCAACAAAGAAATGCAAAAAGACCATTTTCCCCTTCCATTTATCGACCAGGTCCTAGATACACTAGCAGGGAAGAAATTTTTCTCTTTCCTGGATGGCTTCAGTGGCTACAACCAAATCCAAATTGCCGCTGAAGACCAGGATAAAACTACTTTCACCTGCCCTTGGGGAACATTTTCTTATAGGGTATTGCCTTTCGGATTGTGCAATGCACCTACTACATTCCAAAGAGCCATACTCAATATCTTTGTAGACTTGATAAATGAAGGATTGGAGGTGTACATGGATGATTTCACACCCTATGGAGATGACTTTGATCAGGCACTACAAACATTGGAGAAAGTCCTAGATCGGTGTATTGCTACTAGACTATGCTTAAGCCATGAGAAATGTCATATGATGATGACAGAAGGCCTGATTCTAGGTCATTACATTTCAACAGTTGGAATTCAGGTAGATCCAACAAAGATATAGGTAATCCTCTTATTAGCTACTCCTTACACTCAAACAAAGGTATGTAGTTTTTTGGGATTTGCTGGATATTATCGCAGATTTATAAATAACTTTTCGTAGATTGCTGCACCTTTATATGCCTTGACAATAAATGTTCACTTTATATGGACTGATAGATGTGACATTGCCTTTACAGATCTGAAACGGTTGGTATCAACAACACCAGTATTACGAAGCCCAAATTGGGATATACCTTTTCAAATTTCATCAGATGCATCAGATATAGCTATCGAAGCTGTTCTTGGTCAAGAAGAAGACAAGAAACACTATGCTATATATTACAACAACAAAAGTTTAACTCTTGCTAAGTTGAATTACACAATAAAAGAAAAGGAGTTTCTAGCTGTTATTTATGCTATCAATAAATTTAGACACTAACTGGATACCCTGCAGTTCTGTATACTGATCACTCTGCTATCAAATATTTAGCCAATAAACCCATTACAAATGGAAGAGTGACTCGCTGGTTACTACTTTTGTAGGAATTTGACATAACTATAAAGAATCGACCAGGGAAGGAGAACCTCATGGCAGACTTCCTCTCCTGAGTGCCAAGAACAGACGATACAACAACGGTAGAAGATCAATTCCCGGATGAACATTTATTTGCTGTAGCCGTAAAAATTCCATGGTATGTAGTTGTAGCGAATTACTTAGCAATGAGAAAATTGTCCAAACATTTGACATCCAGAGAAAGGAAATTGATTGTGCAACGTAGCACTCATTCCTCCTGGATCGAAGGATAACTTTTCCACACGGGAGCTGATATGCACATCCATAGGTGCATTAGGGAGGATGAAATTTATGATATCTTAAAAGCCTACCATGATGGACCTTGCGGTGGACACTTTGTAGACCACAGAACTAGAAATAAAATTCTACAATTGGGCTACTATTGGCCCACTATTTTTAAAGATGCTAAGAAATTTGTCCAGGCATGTGATATTTTCCAAAGGATGGGTTGTCCTGGCCAATCTGATGAGATGCCCCTCCATCCACAACTAGTGATAGAACCCTTTGAGTGTTGGGCATTAAATTTCATTAGGTCGTTCAAACCACCATCCAACCAGAAAAATTATATATTGATTGCAATGGATTACGTAACTAAGTGGGTGGAAAAAGTAGCATTACCAAGAGCAACAAAGGAAACTATTATTAATTTTCTTTTCAAATTTTTTGTGTGGTATGGCTTACCTAGAGAAGTAATTTCTGATGGGGGGCCATAATTCGTGGGTCACGAGATTGCTGCTACACTGAAAAATTATCACATCACACACAAAATTACCTCTCTGCATCACCCACAGGCGAACAGGCAAGTGGAGAGCACCAATAAAGGTATCAAAGCTATTCTAGCAAAGACTATCTCATCACATCGACGAGACTGGACTGCTCGATTTCCAGAGGCCTTGTGGGCGTATTGCACAACTTAGAGAAACAATACTGGATACTCACCGTATCAACTGGTATTTGGTAAGGAACCCATTTTTACCATAGAATTTGAGATACAAACACTAAAGATAGCCCAGGAAGTAGGACTGGATTTAACTAAAACCCAGGTTAATAGGTTACAACAGATGAAGGAATTACATGAAATTTGGTTACTAGCTCTACAACGTACAACACTTATTCAATAGCGAAGAGCCAAATGACATGATGCCCTAATTAAGAAAAAGACATTTCATGAGGGCGACTTGGCACTTCTTTACAATTCTAGGTTCCAAGACTTTCCTGGAAAACTACAGACTAGATGGTTAGGCCCCTATGAAATAAAGAAAGTACACGACAATGGTACTCTTACGCTGGCCACCATTGATGGGTCTGGTTCTGCTTTTAAAGAAAATGGGCATCGGGTGCACCTCTACCAAAATCCACTTACCAAAGTATCTTTCTATCAGCAGATACGTGAGGACCCCACCATGCAAGTTTTAGCTGCAGAAGGAAATCCTTTGACAACTCCATCTTCATAGATTTTATTTTTTCTCTGTAAAATATGTAAATATGATTGTTGATTTTATTTCTTTCCTTTTTTTTCTTCTATCTTTCTCTCTCTTTGTTTTGCTGTTCAATTTATTGAGCATCTGTTGTTCAATCTATTGAACAACACTTTCTTGATTTTTGTCGTTTTGCTGTTCAATCTATTGAATAACACTTTCTTTTCTTTTGCATTTTTTTGCTGTTCAATTTATTGAACAACTGTTGTTCAATCTATTAAACAACACTTTCTTTTTTTTATCGTTTTGTTGTTCAATTTATTGAACATATGCCGTTCAATCTATTGAGCAACACTTTCTTGTTTTTATCATTTTGTTGTTCAATTTATTGAGCAACTGTTGTTCAATCTATTGAGCAACACTTTCTTTCTTTGCATTATTTTTCTATTCAAATAACTGAACAGTCGCTGTTCAATCTAGTGAATAGCTGCCATTCAATCTATTGAACAACACTTTCTTTCTTTCCGTCGTTTTGCTATTCACTCAATTGAACATTACTTTTTTTATTAGAATTGTTGTTCATTTAATTGAACAACTGTTGTTCAATCTATTGAACAACACTTTCTTTCTTTTTGATTGTTTTGCTGTTCAAACTATTGAACAACTGCTGTTCGTTTAATTGAACAACACTTTTTCTTTTTGCGTGGTTTTGCTGTTCAATTTATTGAACAACACCTTTCTTTTCTTTTTTGCATTGTTTTGTTGTTCATTTAATTGAACAGTTGCTGTTCAATCTTTTGAAAAGCCACAGTCCAATCCAATTAAACAACAAAATTTTTCTTTTGTGTGATTGCTCTTCACTTATCTCAACCCCATTCTTCTTTTGTTTCTCATTTTGTTTTATTTTCATGGCATGAAGTACACTACTTTTATGAGGACAAAGAATTTATGGATTCTATTGAAAGGAGTTAATACCGTTAACGTTATGATCTTTAATAGGACAACTTCTTGATGATAGATTCTTTTCAAGAAAAGGGACACAATTATTTATATACTACTTTACTGTATCATTTTCTGTTGTATATGATACTGATTGATCATCTTAAAAATTATTTTGGTTCCACCCTTCCTGGTTATAGTCTTCTCTGTCTATAACAAATAAGACTATGGGTATACTTTTTCTATTGACATGTTCAACTTCTTCCACCATCCCTGCTCTTAAGGAGTATTGACCCTCCTTCTATTTATCACAAAAATGTGTAATACCATCAAAATTTTGTTTTCAGATGGAGGATAGGGGGTCTCATTACGAGCCAACCTACCATGTTCATAAGGTTATAACAAAGTGACATTCCCATTATGGCCACCACACTAGGGTTATGATCCATTGGATAGTTAAAATATCCTTGGAACAGGAGGTCTCATCACGAGCTGGCCTGATCACTTTTGCTACATCCCAGTGAATGACAGTGTGGTTATCTGGTTACTACACCAGCACACTGATCTCTTATGTAGAACAACATCGGAACTCTCCATTTATAAATTGATGATCCTAGCTCATATGGGTTAAAAAGCAACCTTACCGAGGCCATGGATGCCTGCTGGCAGCAGAGGCTCTTCTTATGGTATTGAAGTTATATCTTATCATCAATTACTACTATAATACCCTCTTCTTATTCTTCCTTTTTATCAGAGAAATTATTTCCTTAAATTACCCTTGTTTTGAACTGTTATGCATGAGATAATGTTTTTCAACAGATCATATCATTCTCGGCTAGAATACCGTCAGCAGAGTACCTTTTTGGCATATTGCTGTCCTTTTCTTTTTTCGCATAACTTTTCATCAACCCAAAGTGTCCTATCCCTTATTCATAACTATCGTTACACTCCGCTCTCATTATAACCATACCTCTTGCCATCCTATCGTTGATATGCGTACTCTGCTTCATTTACTATCGTACTGTTCATTCCCTTGCCTTGCTGTCAGAACAACACTTTCTTTGTCTACTCAGTCGTAGGCGACCTCTCTTTTAAGGAGGGGGAAGGATTTCCATTATGCCTTTGCATGCGCTATATTTATTCCGCTTATTCGACTTGATATGTTGCTGTGATATCCCATGATCAAATGACATGTGGTAGTATGCTAGTCCTTGATTTAATATTATTAATTCTCATGGAAATTCCGCTTAATAGCATGGAATTTAGTTGTTACATCTACTACTTGTTCTATTTCACCAAAGAAATTGTTGTTTCTTTTCTGCTGCGTTAATCCTTGAAATTGTAAGACGAACATTAAAAGAATTCGAGCATTATGGGTGGAAAATCAGTTCGCCAAGAACCCTTAGTGTTGGAGATGTCTGACAAAGCCAGGTGAATTCTAGAGCATGCAGGATGGATATCATATTTCACCAGACTTTAGACCCCCAACGAAGAAATTTCTGTCGAGTTTTTACAGCACATATAGAATGGACAATTTACAGTAAAAGGCATAAGAGTAAGAGTATCAGAGGCTATGATAGCTGAAGTTTCTGGGCTGTCGACAGAAGGAGCAATATGGCGTAAAAATCACATAATGTTGCATGACACGGTGGAGATTTTCAGAGATGCAGACGAGGAATTAACAAAAAAAGGCAAAGGCATTCAACCATCCTCTCTGGGAGAACCATGGCGTGAATTGGCAAGTGTTGTCCAAAAGTACATCACCTGTGATGGTCGCCAGGATGTGGTAAAACCACAACAAGTTAAACTCTTAGCTGTTTTAAAGTAGAAGTTCACTGTCAATTTATCATTTTTCTTGAATTCGTTATTGCATGATACAACAAATAGAATAAGACAGGCTAGACATCCTGAGACTGTAGTTAGCCATCATGGTTTGATCAGACTAATTGTTAGTCACGATCTGGCCCAACAAAATTTAATCTGGGATAATTTTCTAGCACTGCTATGTTAGGATATTCCCACACATAGGAAATAGTTAAGTATAACTTGGTCTAGTGTAGAGTTAGGTAAAGTGTGTTTCTTTACTATGTACTTTTGTAACTTACAATCCGATGGTCATGATATATACTGATCCAACGATTCATTCTCTCCTCGGTATTACCGACACTTGATCCGTGGCTTAACACCTGATTGGTCCATGATCTCTATTTAAAGAGCATGGGGGGTCATTTGTAGGGTAACCGTTCATGAGAGAAGCTTATGTAAATTTTCATTATTTTACTAATAAATTGCCTGAAGTGGCCGCATTGGCTCAGGTCGTGGACTGTTTCCCTCTTTAAGGGTCTTAACCACGTCAACAATATTGGTGTATTGATCTGTGATCTGTTTGTGAGCAGTGTCCTTTGGTGTTTTGTCTGAGGAACTTACCCTGTAAATTCCTACAGGGACAAAACCTATAGTCCAAACCCCTGCAACCGTGGATTGAACAACGGAGCCCTGTTCCAAAGAGGAAGAGGACTGCTCATTCAAAAATTGGACATCATAAGCACATGCACTCTGCGAGGTTAAACCCAGTCCAGAGGACATTTGTAGATCCTCAGGGTAGCGCCGAAGGACCGGCTAAGCCATCCAGTCCAATTAATGTACATGAATTTGAGTCAGAACTAGAAGAAGAACGTAATTCTGAGCCAAAACCAGAGGAACAATGCAATTCTGAGCCAGGACCAGAGAAAAAAGGTAATTCAGAGCCAGAGTCAGAGGAAAAATGTAATGTTGAACTTGAACAGGGGGAAGAAGGTAAGTTTGAATCTGAACCCAAGGAAGAAGGCAATTTGGAACAAGAACCTGAGGAAGAACATAAGTCAGACTCAGAACAAGAGGAAGCACAACATTTTGATGTTGAACCAGAAAATGAAGCGGGGCCTCCTCAAACACCACCTATGGGCCCCCAAGATGATTTCTTGCACGACTTTGAGGAAGGGTTGGCCTAGGTCCTGGAAAATATAAATGCATACATGTAACTTGGAGGATCACTTGATCCGAACCTGACTGAAGCCCAATCCTCAGAAGATTCTGGTCACACAGAAATTTTGCCTTCCCTAGAAGCTATACATTGGTAAGAGGAAATGGACACATAAGTAATGAATGAATCCGATAACAAGTCAGGTGACATGGTTATATTGGAACATAGCCAAGACAAGCACCAGGAACGCTTAGATACAAAGGGTATTGATAAACCTGTTTCTATAAAGGATGCTCCTAAGAAAAAGCGAGTAGCTGAAACAAAACTAAAGAAGTTGAGGAAGAAATACCAAAAGCTTCAGAAGACAGTTAGAAGGCTACACCGAGAATTGAAAGAAACTGCAAATAGAGAGGCCTAGAGCAATAGTTCTTAGGTAGTCATTGTGGCGACACAAATAGAAATACTTGTGAGCACTATTTCTACTTAGACAGTAGCCACCCAAACAAATTTGCATGTAGACTTAATGGATACAACTATTTCGATGGAGGGTTGGTCCTCCCACAATAAAAGATCTCAGACGGAGGGTTGGTCCTCCCACAATAAAAGAACTTAGACCGAGAGGATACCCTCTCACAGCATAGGCACCCAGACAGAAGAAAAATTCAAGGACACCCCATCAAGAAATGACCCTATTTTTTTGAAGTTACAGGAGGATGCGATACAAGCCCAACTTGCTTTAGAGCAATGCCAGATGGAGACAGTTCCTCTACAAAGGTATGAGGAGTTGCAGAAGCAATGCAGAGAATTGACCATAACTGAGAATGAAACTTTTGATAAGTTCGGATACGAGGAAGAAAAGCAGAGGAAAATAAAAGCCAAGCTAGATAAGGTCGTGGAACAAGTCGATGTTCTTTTCTCTTTATACTCTGATGTCTTATCTTGCAGGTCTCCTGCAACAAATTATGCTATGTTTTTATTATAAAGATATTTGTTGTTAAAAATTAAAGCTGTTAAGGCTGGCAAGCCAGTTGAATTAAAGACAATTGATGAATTTATAAATTGTTGTAAGGAGCATGGGATAAAAGTCCAATGTCTCCTCTGTGAATTCTATTTGCACAATTTTGTATTAGAAGGGGAGGTGGATAATAATCCTAGTCCTTTTGTTGGGGATATTTAGTTCCAGGCCTTTATTTATTTTGCAGTAAACCAACTCAAGTGGTCTAAGGCTTATAACGCCTTTCAAAGAAAAGAACATGGACTGGATTTGTGGGTAAGGAGTGAACCTACACACCCCTTGCAACTTTTTATTTAACACAAAAGGCTCATGACACATGAGGGTGTAACTAAGATTCTGGGGCTACACATAAAGAAATCATACAAACAGGAAGGGAGTATTTCTTATCCATTTAGGAAAGATCCTTGATTGCATCCAAACAGAGATGGACAGTCTCAACCAATAGTGTCAAGGATAGAGAACCATTTAATTACAGGAATTTTAAAGCTGCCGTATGCTGTTTTGTCACATACAGTAATATTATCTTGAGGGAAGGACCATATTGGCTAGGATGTCGATTTAGGAGTCCTATTATTTGGTACCCACCTGAAGGATATTTTTATGATTATGAGTTGCTTGAAGGTCATGAAGGGACAACTTTTGCAGATTTAATACAAAAGCATGGTTTTAGGTAAGATAAAGAAAAAGTCTTTCCTGCCTACTCTTTAACTGCATTACATAATAACTATTTATGTTCACGAGGAGGTGAAACAAGGTAAGCAGGGGAGAATATTGGGCCATGCAACAAGTATAAATTTACCCCTGATTACACTATCTTTTTCCTCCCTTTTATGCATTTATGCCATGACGTAATAACATTTTGATAAGATTTCGATACAAAATGAATGAAACTGGTTTTGATGTGATTTGACTGACAAAACTAATTTTCGTTGTTTATTATGCAGAAATTGGGGAAGGGAACAACTGTTGTTCAAACTATTGAAAAATAAAGGCTAAATAGAGGAAACATCGCGCATCTTGTGTGGTCAAATCTAAAAGCAGATTAGGAGGATTAGCACAAGATAGAAAGACTGTCTGATAATAGCATTTAGTTTTGAATTCCTTAAGATCTCCTGATCCCGAGGAATCACATTTATCTCTTTTCCTCTTTGGCTATAAGAATGGAAAGACGCATAGAATAAAGGGAGAACTTTTCTCCGTTTACTTTAGTTGTAATTTTAATATACAGAGCATTATTCTGAAAGACACTGTGCTATAATGACATTTGAATTTGATGAATAATATATAATTCACGTTGTTGTTCATTTGCGATATTCTGAAGTAATCAAGCAATAATCATTGGGGGCTTGGGCCTGGTCACTGGTGGATTTCATTGTTCTACTCTGTTTTATAGTTTACCTTTCTACAGTTTCATTACTCTATTTTATAGTTTTATGATTGATTTACTTTTAGTATTGTTGGGTTTGTGTGTTCATTGCATTGGTTCTTATTTCTGTTGATTGTTTCATTTATCCAATATCGTGCATAAGCCTAGATTTAGCCGAAAGAGCTTTGTTATCATTACAATGCACTTGGTTGATGTAATTGCAGTTAGAACTTTCAATTACGATTGGATTGTGATTTCAATTAAGATTGAGTTTTGATGTTTTAATAAGTTAATTTCCTTGAAGTTATAAGTTGGTAGTTTATGGTTTGATTCGTTTACTCTTGTATTAAAATCAATAAGTTATTTTAAACCATTACTGTCTATAGATTCAACGATTTACATCACTTGCACATATTGTGTATACTCTTGAAACAAAAAGACTTACCCAGGTTGATAATTAATGTAAGGCATTTAAGAGTTTTAAAAGACACCTTATTTGTGCCCAACACCCAGAACAATTTTTCATCAAACTGTTTGTAAAAAAAGCTCACTGAGAAATTCAACGAACTCAAAAAAACAATGGCCTCATTATCATAGTTATAGATGTCATTATTAAGCTTGACATGGATGATACCTGTACAAAATCCTTAATAAACTAGCAACAACAATCAACAGAACCTTTTCCAAGGGGATACGTTCTATGCTACAACAAGAGTAGTCATAGAAAGAGCATGAGATGGGATACAAATTTCTTGCACTTGGGACATATTTCAGATTCATGGGGTTTATAGTAAAGGCCCTTCTCAAACTGGAAGGACTTGCTTCACTCCTTTCTAAGGTGGATCAGTTGGATGGGAAGAGCCTGATTAGGGCTCTAAAACCAGCCATGCTTGCCTTAGTACAACACAAGTATTTAGATAACCCTTGTGTAGGGGTCAAACCTCTAGTCGCCTCTTGTCTCAATAGTATCATGATGTTGAACGCACCTATACCCCCTTACAACAATGACATTATGAGGAGAGTCTTCAATGTGATAGTGGAGACCTTGCGAGACTTGGATACTAGTGAGGGTCCTACCTTTGGGAAGAAGCTTGATATTCTAGAAGACATGGCCTTGGTTAGATATTATGACCTCATGTTTGACTTAGAGTGCGATGACTTGATTCTCTAAATGTTCTAGTGCTTCTTCAGCACTAGGAAACATCATCCTCACATAGTCAAAAAACATATGCAATCCATTTTGTCTTCATGTATAGGAGGTCATGATGCCATTTGCGAGTTGCAATCTATATTGTTGTCCATATAGAGGAAGGAACAATTGGTCTCACTTGTTGCTTATGAACTAGTCGAAAGGTTGGTTGAACATAACATCAGGATGTTTAGAAGACAATTGACTAGGGAGGAGCTACTCAGGTTTAGTGGATCATGCAACAAGAATGAGCTGAGGAGGAAGGGTCTTTGCTTTATTTGCAAGGAACTTAGGGGACCCAACCACTCATGCATGAGCGAAATAGAGGAGATGACTGAGTCAGAGCAGGAGGAGGTTGCTTCTGACTTTCTGGATGAGGATTATTCTTTTATAGTTGAGTGCATGGGTTCTTATGAGGATACCTCTGAGGAGCATGAGAAATCATGAGGAGTTATTGAACACATCTTAGAGATACAACCATGTTAAGAAGATGAGATTTGTGAGCAACAGAATGTTCCCATGCGGGAATAAGTCCAAGGAGGAGACTAGGGAGGTGAGCTACCAGAGATGATTCAACATGAGAAACACATAATGGAGCATAGTGCGCATGGTGGGACATTTTTAGAGAGTCAAATAGTGGTTCATGTTGAGCCCATGCTTGAGGAGGATGAGCAATTGTCTTTTGGGCCAGTGATTGGTTGATAGTATTTGCAGATACTTGTCATCAGGAGGTTTTAGAGCCTAACATGATAGTTTTGTAGGAGGTTGGTAGAATTGAGGAGCATGGAGTTTGTTGTCAGACAAGGGAGGGTATTTTGGAGATGGTGCATCCATCTTTGGGTCTACCCATTGATGAGGTGCAAAAAGATGTAATGACAACTATACAAATTGCAACATTTTTAGGCAACAAGCCCCTCTAGGAGTACATAGAGAGGTCTTGCAGGATGGTTTGCCCACTTTTTCCCATTATAGAGAGGGGAAAGATTTCTAGGATAGGTCTAAGTGTTTGACCAGGAAGAGTTATGTGATTTGGGTACAATGAAACATAGGAGACTCATCCTATATACTGGTGCCTATGCATTCGATCCTTCCCACATGTTGGATTGATAAGAGATAATGAGTTGATATCCTGTTGATGGTGTGATATTCTTAGCCAGGGGAATAACACAATGTGGACCCTTAGAGATAAGGGATGCTTCATGTTCTAGTTGGCAGCAGGATGTTGGTTGGTCATCCATCAACATTCCAACACAACATAAACATAGTGGGATTGAACTTGGTCTATGCCAAGGGTTGGATTGGAGAGAGGTGATGAGTTGGTATTCTATTGGTGGAGCAATGTTTATATCCCGAGACAAAGCACAATTAGAGCCATGAGATATGGGTGCTAATGATTGGCCATGGTGGCATTAGGATCTAGGAGGATCTGTTGATGCCAGGACGAGTCAGATTTTAGTCTAGGATCCCGACATTAAGTGATATGTTCATAGTTGGGTGGCAAGGAGGCATGGTATCACCCAATGGTTTGTATGGGATCTAGGTATTGGTTCTAAATTTCAATGGACTACCAGATTGGTTGACATATATGGATTGCTTGAGGCAGGAGGAATTTTCATGTTCCTTTTCCTAGTTTCCCTTATAGTGTGGTCAAGATGGACCTCCAAGGTTGGAGAAATCTAGGTCACGAGAGGAGGTTTACTCCATCAGTGGGCTCAAGGGTTTCTGGAGGGGCTTTATGGGGTTTTGAGGAGTTTCTATGGGATATGATGGCATTTTCTTGGCATATTCCATCATCAACACAACTTGCCTTTTGTTCTGTTGCATTCCAACAACTTTTGAAAATAAAGTTATTATTGAGCCGAACTCAATTAATTGTGCTTAATGTGGCATTCAGGGAGGAATACTTGACAACAAACCTTAGTGTAATAGCTCATTGGAACTAGAACAAGAAGATCTATAGGTTGAGATGGTGGAGAGTGACTTTCAATGGTCTACGGAGGGATGGTGGTTGATTTAACATTTTCTCGAATAAAAAAGGTATTTTAATTGAAAAAAAGGAGGGAAAAAGTATTAAGCGATTATAATAATAATAAAATAAAGGCTTCTGCAAGGGTCCATCAGATCTATAAAAGAAGAGGAGGAGTCCATTTGGAGATATATTGGAGTTGAGATTCTTTTCTAGTGAAGAGGTTTGGAGAATTGGGAGTTCTCAACTTCAATTATAGCCCCAAGATGGAAACCCTCTGGTGATTCAACAAGACTGTGCGAGAACCCATCTCTTCCCTTGGTGAATTCACTTAGAATTCACAGGTTGCAGTTTATTGATTTTTAGTTTATTTTGGAGGCCAATTGTGGCATTATTGTAGGTCTTTTAAGGCCATCAGCTCAGCCATTTCTAGTTCTTGTTTCAACTTATTAAATATTAATAAAAAAAGGTTGAGTTTGTTGCATGTGTATCTTGTCTATTCTTAAGTTGAAATTTATATTTTCAACTTTTGTCATTAAATTTGTGGGTGAATTTGTGCAAATGGTTTAAGGAATTAACAACTTAAATTTCTAAAGCAATTTTATGTAAAATTTACATTTGGAACATTACATAACCCCATGGGGGCCAATACCTTTTTACACTTCATCTCCTAGGGTCAGGTTTTTGGATGTTTAGGGTTTCTAAATGTTTTTTCATGATAAAAAGGCCTTTGAGCCTCATTGTAATACAATTCAGAAGGTATGTAGTCATCACATCTTTTCTCGGAGATAAACAACCATTGCTTGAGATAGTTTGTTTCCTTTCTGTATGTAAATAATTTTTAGTAGTTTTTTATTATTAATTGAAGTTCTATTTCATTATATCTTTGTGTTTTTAAGTTGTATTTAAATTTGTGTTTCATTTTGTTCCTTAAAAAATCTAGATCAATGGTATTAGAGGTATCTTCTCTTTCTCTTTTTTTCTGTGCATGTCCCCAATGAGGTCAAGGTATAAGGAGTTGGGACTTGAAATGGTTTAACCTTTGCAATACTAGCTTCACCGACCCTGATGAACTCCCATGGCGGAAGAGAAGAAAGATGAGGGAGGAGGAGATCCTTTCAAAATGTTGCTTGAAGAGGCCCTCCAATGACAAACGAATGAGGTGATGGATAATTTTTCCCAGATCCTTCCACATGTATAAGCGGGTGAAGCATCTTCATCTAGTAGTCACTTTGGAGGCACTGCCCCCTTTAAGGTACAAGTTATCTTTGAAATTCCTATATTCAAAGGTCGGATAGAAGCAAATGCTCTAACTAGGTGGTTAAATCTACTAGAAGAATATTTGTTGGTCCATAATTTTTCTAATATGGAAAAGATTAATTTTCACTCCTCAAAGTTGCCCCCCATGTCAAGGAATGGTGGAAAAAATACTTTGAGCAAAGAGATGAGGAGGAATCCTCACTACTTTCAGCGCAACCTCTTGGAATTCTTTTCAAGTTGGCGTCAAGGAACAACATTATCCTGTCGGGAGCTATGAAGATAAGTATATTAAATGGACCACATGTACAACCCTGGGTTAAAAGTTCATGTAATAAAAGTTAATAAAGGAAAAATAAGACCACAGTTAAGGGACACTTATTCCAAGCTGAATGTTGGGCAAAATATCTTAGTAGGAATCACTTGATGTGTTTATGGCTAAGGGGAAATTGGAAAAGGCAATGACTAAGGCTTTGAAAAGGAAAAAATGAATTATTGGCATTTTATTTATGAAAATAAAGGAAATTAGGAGAAAAGTGAGGTAAAAGGTCATCGGTTGCATGTGAGGAGGAAAATGAAGGAAAATAATGGAAAAATGAAGAAATTAGAGGCATGAATACTAAAAAGACATCATAGCATCATTTGGTAGCCTTTTTTTAGTTCAATTCTGGAATTTGATTTCAGAGAGGAGAAGAGCACCGAGAGGAGAAGGAAATAAAGCAAGAAAAGGAAGGGCAAGGAAAGCAATGATCAAGCAAAGAAGAGTTGGATCAAGCAACTTTAGTAGCAATACTGGCAGGTAATAGGTTTCATGTATGATTTCATAGTTGGTTTTGCCATGCATGGTATGTGCATGCTAGTATTTGGTTCTCTTGTTGTCATTAACATGGGTTTTACCGGGTTTGACAATGGATTTTATCATAGTCTTTCCATTTTTGGATAGCCATGGTGTGACGGGGTTGTTCTTGGTTTGGTCTTTCGATTGCTGGAATATTTTGGATTCGGGTGAGGTGGTCTTAGGAAAATTCCCAAAGGCCTAGGAATCGCTTGACCGGTAATGGTGGGATACACGATAAAGCTTGAGGGTGGAGATGGAAAATTCCTCAAGTATTGGAGAAGAAATTGTGAGGCATCCAAGCTCGGTTTAGTTTTGTGATCTTGAAACTGGTTTAGGTGAGGTCACGGTATGATGAAGGTGGAGGTGGTTTAACCTCTGGATTCCCTTGGTTCTTTATGGATTGGTTTATTCCATGATATACCACATTCATCCTTAGAATATGGAACATGGGTGATTAGTTGAAAGAAAGAATTGGTTCAACCAATCTATGGTCAAGTGGTATGTGGAAGTCCCAAGCCCGGTTGTATTTTGCCTATGTTTACTAAGAGCTAAGTTTCCCTTACTTTTGATGAGTAACTGTACTTGTTATTATGTGGCTTTAACGATGGTTTTATCATCGTTATTTATCTGGTTATAAGCAGGGATATTTGACAGTTCTTAGTCATGGATCTTTTCATGTTTTTACTTTTGATTGAATGAATAATGAATGAAATACCTAATTGTGTTATGATAGCTAATGTGAGAAGGCAATTACCCTTCTTGTTAAACCTTAGATAAATTTTCAACTCCTTACGTTCAAACTTGCATTCATGACTTGTAGGTTGCAAGTTTACCAAGTGTTTGATAGAATGTCTGTCCTAGTTGGGGAAGGTCATGTCAAGTCCTAGTTTTAGTTTTGGTTTACAAGCATTGTTTCTATGTATGTTATGAGTTCTTGAAGTTTCATGGAGTTTTGGGCAGAGGCTGGGTCCTAGCCCTAGAAAATAGCCTTAAATCTCTTAGTTGCTGGCATAGCATTGGCAAAAAAAGGCTATAATTTCCCTTAGGAAGGCCCATGAGAGCGACTGGAGGCTCTTAGCCACTTGGAGGCCTTGGAAAGGGAGTGACTGGAGCTCTAAGTCAGTTAAAAGGAGATCCATCTTGGGTTGGACACCTGGAGGGGTTGGGTTTCTCCTGAAGGTCCTGTAGCACTTAAGGGAAGTCAGTAAGGTCTCAAGTTGTTGACTCCATTTCCTTAAGGTCATATAGGAAGTTGAGTCTTATCATAGCGACCCTTGGATCATGTTTGCTGTAGGCAAGCTGGTGAAAGTGGGTAAATGTGGGAGGAAGTGGTTACAGGGTGGTATCAGAGTCAGTTGCACTCTCTTGGGTAAGGTCTGATGTTGTCAAGGTTATGGTTGTCATGCATGGGGTCATGGTATATAGTTGGAATGGTCATGCATGATGTTGTTATGCTGATATGTTGATATGATTATATGGATATGCTTATAATTATAAATGTACATGATAATGTGGATTGATATTGCAAATGAGATAAGCCTCCCCTTAACATCACTATGGTATGGATTTGATTTTGGTATCTATTTGGTTTATTTGACATGGTACACTTGTAGGAAGAAGAGAAACAAAGATGACGAGCAAAATGGTAGACTACAATTCCCGTGACTCTCCCTACATATATTTTGGGTAACAAGAGGAAGAGTATTCTCCAGGTATAGCTAATAAATTTAGGAGCTTGAGGGTAGAGATTAGAAGTTGCAAAGCAGACAATGGAAGGTTGGTTAAGGCTTATGAAAGACTTGCAAGGGCTCAGGAGAAGCAGGTAGAGGTTAGTGCAACAATCTTTCAAGGCTTGTTAGAGTTACACAGACAGAGACAATTGAGGATCGGTTAAGAGCAAGAAGAGAAAACTAATGGAGCCTATGGTAGTAGGTCTCGGTCCTAATACAGGTTGGATAGAGGGGACACAGTTAGAGGTGGAAGATCATTGGATACAACAGATAGGAGGACTGGTATGTATGGACATCATTCTTATTCCTCATCCAGGAGACATCATCAGAGTCATCGCTGTCATCATCCTTATAGGAGGGGTTAATACTTACCTTAGGAGTTCAAGAAATTAAATCCTCCTACATTTGATGAGAGATGAAGAAGGAAAAATATGCAAAGGTGTGGTTGCTTGGGATGAAGAACTTCTTCAGATTGCATAGCTACTCAGAGAACAAGAAAAATAAGATAGCCACCTTCAGTCTTAAAGGGAAAGTAGATATTTGGTGGGAAGATGTGAAGAATGTCAAGGGTATTCGAGAAGACAAGTTTATTTGGGAGGAGTTTGAGAGTCTCTTCAAGAAAAAGTACTTGTCAAAGAGGTACTATGCTGAGAAAGCTAAGGAATTGTATGAGCTGCAAATGGGTTTTATGACAAATGATGAGTATACTAGTAGGTTCTTGGAGCTATTGAGATATGTGACTTATCTAAAGGATGAGAAGGTTGAGATTCAGAGGCTCATTAGTGGGTTACCAACAATATATAGAGACCAGATTGAGTTTGATGAGCCTAGATCGCTAGAGGAAGCCATCCAAAAATTGAAGCATTGTTATGAGCAGTCAAAGCACAAAGCTGAGCTTAAACGTGACTTGAAGGGAAATGAGAAAGTTAAAGGGAAGTGGCCACTGAAGCAGGGAAGACCTCAGGATGTAGGTGAGAAAGAAAATGTGGTTCCTTACAAGAAGTTCAATACAATTGAGAAGGGGCATGGGTCATGTTAGCGCTTGAAATTTCACCTCAGGCTGAGAAAGGCAAACTCCAAGGCAACATCAAACCACTTAGCCTCGTAGCTAGCCCTACGGGGCAGGAGAGGGCTCTCTCTGGTCTATCTCGGTAAAGATATTCAATGGGCGAGATAACCAATGTGGAAACATTGATTTTAAGGTAGTAAACTGATAAAAGGTTTGATTTAGGGATTTTTAGGGTTTTGGTGGAAAATTGGGGAAAGGCAATTTTGGGTGCGGGGATTGGAGACAGTTTTCGCAGGGGGTTCTTTGGGGCAAGGTAGGAGACTGAATTGATGCCTTTGATAGATGTGGATGGATTAGAATGACTAGTGAGAAGCTAAGGAGAGCAAGCAAGCACCATGAATTCTCCTTAAACAGCTGAAAACATTGATATTAAGCAAACTTAAAGGCAGAGCATAGCAACCATGAATTCTACCTTAACACTTCATTTGCCTAATTTGCAGAAGAAAAGTAATAAGATGATTCACATAAAAAACTTACAAGTACAAAGAGAAGCACACCATCAATACATGTAACCACAAGAATCCCAAAAAGGACTGCAAAACCCTGGTCTTCCTTAGCCAAAAATTGCAGAGATACAATGAGTAATACAATAAAAGCTTTCTCCCTCAAGAGTCCAACCATGAAAATGACTAAGAAAGTACATAATATAAGCAAGCTAACATCTTTCCTTGCCTCTAGGGGTCGAGCTCACTATCATAGGAGCTGTTTCAACCAATTCCAAACTGATCACTAAAATCTAGGTAGTCAAAACAACTTGCCTCTATAAGCTAGGAAACCAATTCATTCATTAAATTTTGCCTATCTCATGAATGAATCTTGTAGAAGAGATAAATAAGTGTCAAAATATCATAAAATTACATCATTTACATCAAGGAGGATCAAATTTACTCCAAAAATTCAAACCTAGTCAAAACTACGTTTTGCTCAGCTGTAGGCACAATTTCTGTGAAAATTGCCCAAGAGGTCGCACACCTTTGGAACAGCTTTTGAGGCACTTCCAGGTGTCCAAATGAGGCAAGAGTGGGCTTGTTGGAAAGGTTTGGATGTCTACCTTCCAACCCAAGTAGAATTTCTGAATTTTTTGTCCATTTGCCCCTCCAAAATTGCAATCTCCCAAGACTGCTTCCTGTGTGTCAAAAAGGTGGCAGAAAGTCATTTTTTGCTTTTTTTTTGACCTTCTGGAGGCTCAAAACTTGGTGAAATTTCTTGATCTTCACTGAGAAAGTGTATTTTTGCATGACAAATCCAAAAATGTAAACTTTTCCTGAAATGGACCTCCCAATCAAAAGGGTCGCGCACGGTGCGCGACCTCTTGGTGAAGAAAACCTGTTTTTTGACCAAAAAATTCACAAATGACCAAAATTGCTCAAATTTTTTTGAAATTTGTGTTGGGGTTGAGTCATTTATCACCATGCTCCTTCAAGGAAGCCTCAGCCAAGATATGGAGGGGGTCGGGCCTTTTTCTTCGTTTGAGTGCCTTGGCCAATCGTCCTTGGAGCACCTTCATTCTCGCCTTGCATACGTGCATTCGGGCCCAATAGTGGTTTTTCATGTTCCGGAGCAGGTCCTTATCTTTGTTGGCCTTAGCCAGCAGCTTCTCCAAATGAGCATTGACTTGGAGAAGCATAGCCTCTCGAGAGATAAAATCCTCCTATGGGATACCCTGCTGTTTTGACTGTTTAAATGCTGCAATCTTGAAGAAGTTTGGGGTTGTTTGGCAGTTTACAGGAAATTTTTTGTGGATGAATTCCCAATAGGTCGTGTGCGCTCAACAGGTCGCGCCAGTGTATTTTCCCAACTGGTAAGACCCCCCTGACAGGTCGCGCGCTTTTGCAGGAGGCTTTTGGAGGTCTTCCCGGTGTCGGAATTGGGTGTAGGATAGCGCGTTGGAAATGTATTTGAGTCTACTTTCCACCCCAACTGGAATTTTTCAATTTGAATTTCATTTTACCTGTAAAAAATCAAATCTCCCAAGACTGGTCAAAAAGTGCCAAATGAGGCTTCCTCAAGGAGGAGTGTTGTTGCAGTCAATTTTTGAATGCCTTCCTCAACCCCAAATTGAGCTCATGATAGCTCATTCGAAAGAGCGTTGTGTCTAGTTATCATTTTACCCATCAAGAAAATAATTTGGCCAACCAAGATAGGAGAAAAATTGATTTTCCCAAGGTCACTTCAGAGGTGTCTTTGATTCTCCCGAGGCAACAATATTCTTGACATTTCTCTCAAACCATGACACCTGTGCAAAAAGTGAAGGAGGTTTTTCTTGTTTGGAATTTTTTGGACAAAAACCTCTCTCAGTTTCCAAAAATTCATCTTTTATTTCTCTAAAACATCTTTTGAGTGAAACTTATCCCGATGTGTGAAACAAGGAAGTTTTCCGAAATGAAGCGAAATGAAGGGGATAAGGGGCTTCTAAATTCTTGGGGAAATTTTTGGAAGTAGGGAGGGATATTAGGAAGTAGGGGAAAGTGGAATCTCAGAGATTGAGTGAGGGGAAGGGGTCCAAAAGGGAAAAACACAGGCCCAACCTAGAAAATTGCCAGGTTGTAGCTAGAAACTAGGGTTTGTGCGAAAATGAGGAATTTTGGGGATCTCCGTGATGGGAAGTGTTTGATAAGGTATATGAAATATAGAGGAAGGTGTATGAACATCTGGATATAAGTTTTACTAATGATTTGACCATCCAAGAGAAATTAGCTTTCAAAACCCTAGGAGAGGGAAATGACCTTGCCTAGGTGCAACTGAAGCATGAACAAGGTGTAAAATGACTCATTAGACACTGAGATGATAATGAAAAACCTATGAATGATGATAGAATCAGCTGAATAGTGACATAGATTGGAATTTGGGCAACTTTGAAAAGAGTGAGAGCAAACCCTAGACCTAATGCCTAGTGCCCAAATTTTGCTTGAAGACTCAC